>JAJLVQ010000075.1:0-10049 GCA_030570335.1 Pichia rugopelliculosa | reverse complement strand
ATCGATAACGTTCAAATTTATATAAGCTAACGAGGAAGATTTGCTTCCATTATGTAAAACTTTATAAATTATATAGTATAAGTAACAAAAATCTTTCTTAAAAAAAAAAAAAAAAAAAAAAAAAAAAAAAAAATTAAAAAAAATACAAAAAAAAAAAAAAAAAAAAAAAAAAAAAAAAAAATTTTTTAAAAAAAAAAAAAAAAAAAAAAAAAGGAAGATTTGCTTCCAGTAATTATAAATTTATAAATTATATAGTATAAGTAACAAAAATCTTTCTTAAAAAAAAAAAAATAAAAAAAATACTAAACTGGCAAAAAAAAATTGTCACGTGACATACACAAAAAATAGAAATCACAAAAAAATACCAAAATGTAAATCCCTCTTTAGCTCAGTTGGAAGAGCGAAAGACTGTAATGGCCAACAAGACATCTTTAGGTCTCTGGTTCGATCCCGGAAGGAGGGAGTTATATTTTTATTTTTTTTTACTATCAAAAAGTTCGAGACAAATGAAAAATCATGAAATGTAAATTATAAATTATTAATTGAAATTCTATTGAACCAGAACTAAGAGTTTTTTTCTTTTATATCATCAAAGAATAAAGAATAAAGAAAAATAAACATGGCTTCTACCCAAAGGGCTTTAAATGCATATCGTGCAGCGCTACGTTCAACAAGAATCGCATTTACTAATGATATAAATACATTAACTGCAGCCAGAAGTCAAATAAGGGAAGAAATGAAATCTCTGAAATCAATCACAAATCCAAAATTAGATATAATTCAAAGAATTGAACTTCTTGAACAAGTTTCGCAATTTTTAAGGCAAAATGTTGTTCAAGGTGTTAGAAAGGATTCTGATGAAAGTCGATACGTTTTGAATATTCATAAAGATACTGAATTAGGTGATAATGAAGAAATTAAAAAGAAAAAATCAACCTTACAGGCTGGTGCCACTGTTGGTGGTGGTTGTTGTGGTAATGGCAAAGTTGAATTAAAACAAAGGAACTCACATTAGGATCACTTGATTTACCCCTGTGCATATTAACGATACAATAAAGAATGACCATATTATGAAGTATACCTTACTACATCTTCGTAAAAAGATCTAGATTTATACTATTTATTGTACTATTTTGTATATTTACTATAAAATAAAAAGTAGTAAACTATTATTAGATTGCTGGCTTAGACCTACATCTTTCAGGCATAAAATTACACAATTATACCAGCATGACTGGTTGATGGTGAAAAATAGCCCGGAATATATGAAAACCATTCCCTGCAGATTCAATTCTATGCAGTACTGATTAGTCCCTGAATCGTAGAGAACACGGGGCTGATTTTGAAGACATATCCCTATTTTATGTTCTCTGTTCCATGTCCCATTTCCTATTTACTATGTCCTACGTCAGTCCCACGTCCCAGGTCCCAAGTCCCAAGTCCCAATTTTATGACTATAAAAGGTCACCGTAATCTTCTAATGAGTCGATTTGATTAAGCTAAATCTATTACTTCTTTCTTTTTGTTAATATCAGCTGAAAAAGGTTAATATTTAACGAAATGTCAGACCAAGGTAGAAAGAATTTCTCAGACAAAATGTCTGAAGCAGTTAAACCAGATTCCCAAAAGTCCACTTGGGACAAAGCATCTGAAACGATGACCGATAAATATGATAAGGCGGCATCCAATGTTCAACCTGAAGAAGACAAAGGTGTCTTCCAAAAGATTAGTGATTCATTAACTGGTCATAATCACAAGAAGTAAAATTAGCAATCATGTCCCGTTCTTTTTCTTTCTTTTTTTAATCAATATTATCAAACTGAGATATCTATGAAATGATCCACAAAGTTACCCATTTTTTCTTTGGTATACACTATATAATCTGAAATAAAGTTTACTAGTAAGTTTTAATAAAAAATTAACAAAAAACAAAAAACAAAAAATGAAAATTAACGATTTTGATTTCTTCTCTTTCGAAACGAAAATTTGAAGATAACAAAGATAAGTAGTATAATCGTTAATTGTGTACGACGACGCCAATTTAATTTCTATAGTTTTACAGATCAAACGATGTTCCCACAACGTGAATCGCCTTCAAACAAGCAAATCAGAGATAACCTACTCAAATCAATTGCAGTTGCTCGTAATGCTAAAAATCAAGGGCATCATCCATTTGGATCAGTTCTTATTGGTCCTGATAATGAAAGTGTTTTAATTGAACAAGGTAATATTAATACATTAAACCATGCCGAATCAACATTATGCAGAGTTGCATTTGAAAAATATCCACAGGATTATCTTTGGAAATGTACCTTATATACTAATTTTGAACCATGTGCCATGTGTGCTGGTTCAATTTACTGGTCAAATATTGGCAGAGTTGTGTATGGATTAAGTGAGGCTTCCTTATTAGAATTAACAGGTGATAATGGAGAAAACATGACCCTTGCGATGCCATGTAGAAATATATTTATATCAGGACAAAAAGATGTGCAGGTAGTTGGTCCATTTGCAGATCTGGAAGACGATAAGGAATTAAAGGATGAAATTTTAAAAGATCATGTTGACTTTTGGAAATAAATATCGTTTACAATAATTTTATAGACTTTATTGTGTACCATTATTTATAATAAGTAGTAGTTGTATAAAGTGATACAGAAAAGTTAGAATTACGTTAAAATCATATAGGAACCTGATTACATGCAACCACACAAGAATCATGAAAAATTAACTAAGGGTAGAGTGAGAGAGGTGGCTGGTCTTTATCTTTTGACTTTTGACTTTCTCAGATTCTTATTAATTTATTTTAATTTACCAAGATATTGACATTAAGTTGTCACTATATTTCTTCTTCCTTTGTTAAGGTCCGTAATGTCAATAGCAATAGCCAAGGAACCAAAAATATCAATAGCAGCATATTCGAATGATAAAAACGATGATTTACACAATCAGTATTATACTTTCCACGCTCCAAATGATACCAGAAGATCACTACATGTTATAGATGCAGATTATGGTGTTTTTGAATCAAAGGAAAAGCAAAAGAAGAAAAATATTTTGTTAAGTCCAAAGAATTTAATGAAAAAGCTAAAAGTGTCAAACAAGACAGTAGCTGATTTTACTTCACTGTCCAATAGTGGTGGTTTAAATTTACGTCCTGAACCCGAATTAATTGATTCAATTAGACCAAGAGATCGTAATATGTCAATTCCGGGTCCTACAAGAAGGCATACCAAAATGAAAAGGAGAGAATTATATAATTCGGATGTCGAATGTGAAAGTGATTATGATGACAATGATAATGTGTCAATAAAATCAACATTAACCACTCGCTCAGCAACATCGAAATCATCCTCGGAAATAGAAACTAATGATAAATCACAAAAATATTACAAGTCACAATATAAAATTCCCTTATTGAAATATTCAAATGATGTAAAATCGAACCAAAGCTCTCTCAAATTATCTAAATCTTTTCCCAAATCCTCAGGCTTAAATAATTCAAAATTTGTGAAATTATCGAAAATGGATCAATTAATTGTACATAATAATAATAACAACAACAATAATAATACCATCAATAATAATAATATCGATTATATGGATAATGATAATTATATAATCTATAAATCAAAAATTGAATTAGAATATGAAAAAATTAAAATAAAAGCTGCAAGATATCAAGCTGAGAGAGATGCAATGAAAATTAAAATGAAAAGGAAAGAACTTTCAACTATATTACGTGATTATGAATATTATTGTGTTAATGGATTGACCCATGATACGAAACATTTAGAAAGAAAACAGCTACAAGAAATTGAGAATACCTATTCAAATTCTCCTTATTATCAAATTGAACACGATAAAAATGCAGATTTAAGTTCAAGATCTTCAGGATATAAATTGAAAAGACAAATCCAAGGAAGATCACAAGGATCACAAAAATCACAAGATATTGCAGATGGTGATTTTTTTGGAAAAATATCACAATTACTACCAGATGATGTTGTTCAAACTATAGAGCTTTATCAAACATATATACCAACTTTAAGACAAATACAGAAATTTCATAATGAAACTATATCTTGGTTAAGTTGTATTCCTATAATATCTGTCTTAAGCGTACTTGTTAGAATATTGGGTTTATTTATCCCCAGAAAATCAGCTCGTCAATGGAGTGTACGTGCTTTAATTATTGCTTTTCTAGATTTGATGATCCTTTCATCCGCTGGCTTTTCTATTTATCTGCTTATTCTTTACACTTACAGGTTTTTCAATGCTTTCTATTTTATTGCTAAACTATTAAGAATCGTTTAGTAACGCTCTAAGGATGTCTAGCTTTTGTTTCTATTTAAATTTTTGATTAGTATTTAAAGGTTTAAAGTATGTATAATATATGACTAAAACAATAAACAATTTTATTTATAACCCAATTATTTCCAGAAAGTGAAAAAAAACAAGGACGCACAAGTAAATATGATAAAGTATGATAAAATAAAGAACCGAAATAAGATAATAAAGAAAAAAAAAACCCACCAAATAACCAGATTTGCAACTATAACCAACCGAAAAACAGAATAAAATTAATTTTATCTAGGATTATGTTATTTAATATCAAACTTCAATAACATGTTCAACAGCTTCAATAATTTCGTGAAGTAAGTTTTCAACTTCTGCCTTAGTATCATCTGATTGACCGTCCGCAAATTCAGTTGCAGTTTGAATGGATCTTTGTAAATCTTCATTACTAATTGCTTCGGAACTCAAATTCCAGAAGTCACTGATATCACCAGCTGCACCATTATAAATTAAATTATTTGGAGTACCATCAGATGGAATTGATGATAATGCATTCTTAGTACCATATTTAATAATATTTTCTTTTAATTGCTTTGGAGTAATATCAGCGGTTGAGAACATAGAATCAGAAGTTGGTGCTAATGATAAGAAGTAAGTCAATAAACCACAAACATGAGGAGATGCCATAGAAGTACCTGATAAAATGGCAGTTGCAGTATTTGAACCAATGTAGGTTGATAAAATATTTAAACCTGGTGCAAAAATATCAACACATTTACCAAAATTTGAAAAGTAAGCTCTACCATCAGATAAAGTTGAAGCACCGACAGTAATTGCATTCTCCGCAGCAGCTGGAGAATAATTACAAGCATCTGCATTATCATTACCAGCAGCAACTGCAAAATGTAAACCTGCTTTAACTGCGGCATTGACTGCTAAATCTAAAGCTGGTGACTTACCACCACCTAAAGACATATTAGCAGTTGAACCTTTGAAACCAGATTTAGCTGCCTTTGCTTCTTTTACGTGAGCATTAGCTGCAAATTCAACACCTTTAACGACATCTGCCATAGTACCAGAACCATTAGATCTTAAAACTTTAACAGCAACAATCTTTGCCTTTTTACTAACACCGTAATCTTCCGAACCAATAGTACCTGCACAATGAGTACCATGTCCATTACCATCAACATCAGCATCACCAGTTGGAATAGTTGCACCCCAAATAGCTCTACCACCGAATTGTTCATGTTCAATATTAACACCAGTATCGATAACATATGCAGTGACACCTTTACCGGCATCAGTATCATAAAGATACTTATTGTAGTTACCTAAACCTAAACTTTTTCTATGTGAGATTCTTGATAACCCCCATGGTGCACCATCTTGAGTTTCCGCACCAATGGCATGAACAACAGAGTCAAGTTCAATAATTTCAATGTCTTTTGAGCGTCTTAATAAATCAATGACACTAGCAGTAAAGAAACCGGAATAACCTCTAAAGCCAGGTAAGTCAAAAACATGATTAATACCACCAACTTTGGAGGAGAAGTTTAGAGATTCAATGGTTTGATCAAAAGATTGACGTTGAGCCGAATCTAATGAAGCAAAAGATTGAGTTTGAATATCAGAAACCCATAATTTATGGAATTCAAAAGCATCGTCAGAAACATTATCCTTCATGATAACAATAAAGGAGTTTGCAAAAGAGTTTTGGTTGAATTGAATTTCTAACGCATCATCTTCTGCCAATAACTCGATTGAGGAAAAATCGAAATGCTTAACATTAGAAGGAGAAACATCAGGAAGTGATTGAGGGGAAGCATCCTTGACGGATGTAACGACAGTAGGAACGTCTTGGAGGTTAGGAATGACTAAGGCAGAGACTTTATTTGCCGCTAACGAAGACAAAATAGTAAAACAGAGAGTGGATGAGAGTTTCATTGTAAGAGTGTAGGAGTGTGTATTATTGTATTAACAACAATGGATGATTAGAAGGAAGAAGAAGAAGAAGAAGAAGAAGAAGAAGAAGAAGAAGAAGAAGAGGAGATGAAGATTAACAAGATAACGATAAGAGGGCAAATCTCCTTTTTATAGCGACCTGCCACACTTAAAATTGACTATCTACTTAACTGTCATTCATCTGTCAAGTGAGAACCAGATAAAATTAAAAAATTAGAAAATTAAAAAATTATATTGCTCATCAGGTCGATCGACGCAAACCGTTATCTTTTCCCCTTTCCCCTTTTGACCAGCAAATCAACACTGCCCGGATTTGCCCTTTTGGGATGATCCTGTGGGTGACATGATTCACTAGTTTTTTTATTATAAATTGTACGGTATAAAAAAAAGCTCAGTTTTATGGATTTGATCTTCATTCTTTGATTAAACAATTCGAATAATTCTTTATTCGATCTAGCCACAACCTATTAGAGGCAGGTGGTTCATATTTGGGGATATCTCTGGTTGACATTTATCAACAGTTTCAACCTTTCACATCATAAAAAACATGAGTAATACATCTAATAATCAACCTTCTAATCAATCACAGCAATCGTTTTATAATAATGATTTTAAATATACTACTGCCTTTGGCCCCGATAGAGAAAATTCTCCATCTCCAACAAATTCAAATGCAATCAGAAATTCAAGTTTAATACGTTCACATTCACAATCTCGTTCATCGTCTTCATCGAATGTTTCATTACCCGCCCCAAAACCTATGAGAGACAGATCAATAGCATCTAATTTGTTTAATAATAAATCAACTTCATTGAATAAACAGCTAACTCAGAATAATTTAAGAAGTAATGCGAACTCTCCAATTTCGTTGAATAATAAAATAAACTATTCATATGCAAGTGAATCCTCAAATTATTCCTCCCGTTCAGTATCTCCTTTAAATACAGGTAAACAGTCAATTGAAGAAACTTTAAACGATAATGTTGTCAATGAAACTAAAGAAAACTTTTTGTTAGACGGTTTTAATGAAAATAATGTCAAAACTAGTCAAGAAAATGAAATTTTATCATTGTCCCAACCAAGTAAAGCCTTAGTTCTCGAGTTAGATTTAGACTGTAATATAAAATTTATTAGCAAAAGTTGGAAAACTATAGTTGGTACAAATATTTCCAAAATTGTTAACAGGCCAATAAGAAACATTATTGTTGGTGATGAAAATGATAAAAATGTTTTCACAACTGCAACTGATATTATGTCTATAGATGATGAGACTTATCGAATACGATTTATCACTCAAACGAATTTACCCAAGTCAAATGCATCATCCCCATCATTGTTAACATCACCATTTTTGAACAATGAAAAAAGTCCAAATGTTGGTAATGATCTATATGATGATGAAATTGAAGCACTTAATTTAAGAACTTCAAATGACAATTCTGATAATGATTCAATCAGTGAACATTCTGATTCTTCAACAATTACAACCGATGGCAATTTTATTGAACTAGAAGCTCAAGGTATTTTGATTCATAATAAAAATGGTATACCGACGCATTCAATGTGGATAGTTAAACCTTGGGTTCCGATTAAAAATGTAACATTAGAATTACCTGAAAAGTTACTTTCAACTATAGGTGTTTTTGGCACAAATTTATTAGAGAATTATATGCTTCATTTAGCTGATTTAGAAGTTACTGATGAAAATGATTTACCATTACCATTGCTAGAATTATGTAGGATCTGTGAAGAAAAAGTACCAAATTGGTGGCTTGAAAAACATTCTGAATTATGTTTAATTGAACATAGAGTTGAAGACATGGTTTACATAAAACAAGAGGAATTGCAGGATCATAAAAAATTATTGCAAAATATACTAGAATCATTACACAAGAGAGTACCACAATCATCACAATTATCAAATAATTCATCGAATCTAATTTCTGGTTCATCATCTGGCTCGTCAAATACATCTTCGGGCATATCATCTCCTAGTGCAAGTATGATATCTTCAGATAGTTCAAATTCAACAAATTCTTCATCAAGTTTCAAATCTATTACAGAATATAAAGGCTTTCAAATACCCCTTGGACCCCAAATTAGTGGCAACAATAGTTATAATAATAGTAATCAACAACTTCTTTTGCAAAGGAGAAAAAGTTCAGGTACTTTACTACCACAAATTAGATTTCCATTCAAAAATATTGAAAATTTAATCTCTTATTGTGATGAAGCACTATCAATTAATCCAGGTGAGATTAGACAAGATAATAGTGATTTTCATAATAGCTTTGATGATAACTTTGACAGCGATAATACAACTAATAATAATATTAATAATAATACTGATACCAATATTAATGAACATGTTGAAATCATTTATTCACCAAATTCAAAAATTGCTTTGAAAACATTAAGTGACTTGAAGCTACCAACATCCAGTGATCCGGCTATTAAACAGCTAACAGAAGATACAAAACTTTTAGTTGATGACAAGCTCGAAACCCTTGAGAGATATGCTCATATTTTGCAATATGTTGATAGAATTACGAAGGAGACAAACTATTTTGTTTTACATGCCGTGAAGAGTACAATTCGAAAAATCAAAGAACATGTTTTTTGCATTTCTGAACCAGAATTTGAAAATGATTCATCATCAGTTAAATCTGGACAAAGTAGGTCAATTCAAACAATTCATACACCAAACCCCAAAACACCAAAACCTGGGAACAGTAATATTATGTTTCATCATTCATTTTTAGATCCATCTTCTCCAAATACTTCAAGGGAAGACCTAAGAATCAGTCAAATTGAATCTGGTAATTCTACCCCAAGAAATTCAACAATTATACCAAGAAGATCTACCCCAATTATAACAATTGGAAATGAAGACCAGTCAAGGTTAAGAAAAGCATCAATAAACAATATATTATCAACACCAAGAAGGCCTACATCACCGAATTATTCAATTCCCCTGTCATCAATTCAAAGAACTAGTACAGGAAAGAAATCAACTGATTCAAACATAACTTCACCATTCACATCCCCATTTTTACAATCTGTTGAATCTAGTACTAAAGTATTAAACTCAGTATCATCATCATCTGCGATGCTAAACGAAAGACCTCCCTTATCGCCTCTTTTAGTTCCAATGTCAGCTAAGCATACATCTCCTTCAATAAAAGATTACGAAATTATTAAACCAATTAGTAAAGGAGCTTTTGGCTCAGTTTTTCTTGCAAAGAGAAAGATTACAGGTGACTATTTTGCGATTAAAATATTAAAAAAATCTGATATGATTGCAAAAAATCAAGTTACAAATGTTAAAGCAGAAAGGGCAATTATGATGGCACAGTCAGATTCTCAACATGTTGTTCAATTAATTGCTTCATTTCAAACAACTAATTATTTATATTTAGTCATGGAGTATTTGAATGGTGGAGATGTAGCAACTTTATTACACAATATGGGCACCTTACCTGATGTTTGGGCCAAAAGATATATAGCTGAAGTTATTGTTGATGTTGATGATTTGCATTCGAAGGGTATTGTTCATAGAGATTTAAAACCTGACAATTTATTAATTGATCATTCAGGCCATATTAAACTAACAGATTTTGGGCTTAGTAGAATGGGTTTAGTGAACAGACAAATGTTAATATCTGGCGATCAATCACAATCACAATCACAATCACAATCACAATCACAATCACAATCACAATCACAATCACAATCACAATCACAATCACAATCACAATCACAATCACAATCACAATCACAATCAC
>JAJLVQ010000074.1:0-10420 GCA_030570335.1 Pichia rugopelliculosa | reverse complement strand
TTGATAACCAATGGTAATTTCTTCAATGATACTAATTAAAACAAATAGATTCCAAAAAATTAAATAAAAGCCTGGGTTAAATCAAACCTGTCGTAAGTTCCTTATTTTTAATAAGATCAACGTATAGCTCATATGTAAAGTAAAACCACAGCGGTTAACGTCGTCATCAGTCCACTAAAACGAGTAAACTAACTTTCATAAAAGGAATCTTTTACTTTCCTGCTGGTTTGCATTGGCTTGGTTTAATTGCATAGTTCGTCCAACATAGTATAAAGTCAATCTATTTTTTTTTTCCAAAACTAAACCCTGAATCTTATTTTATATTTATATGATATTATTGTGTATCACAACCAAAAAAAAATCAAACAAAAGTTGTGAATGTAGACAGCATTATGATTAATGAAAATTGATTGTAAAATTGGATCAAAATCTTATACATATTCAATTCTTCTTAAATTTTTTCTTATCTTAGATTTTGTTTTCTCCAATTTTTCAATTGAAATAATAAAATAAAGTGGATAGAAAGTTTGAATTTGTAAGTTCTTGCTGCATATTATCCAATTGAATGAATCAAATAAAATAAAGAGAAATTTATAAAATCTATAGTCTATTCAAGATGGAAATTGTTCAAGCTGAAAAAAGAAACATATGAGAATATTAAAATCAAGCTCAATTCAATATTTTAGACCTGTGAATTTCTTTATTGAAAAGCCAATGAATTTAAAATACAATTCACCAATTTATAAACATAAACTCAGAATAATGTGTGTTTAAAAAATCACAAAACATTAGGTCGTGCAAGAATAATTGATTTGAAATTCGATATTTAGATAACTGAAAGAAAAGAAAGAAGTGATAAAAACATCAAAAACAACAAACAACAAACAACTTTGGAAACATTTTTTGGTTTTCAACTTTCGCATCGCTTTACCCAACCCGAAGTCTCAATTTCTTTCTTTTTATCCGAAATGAAATGAAAAAAATTGCACTTTTCCAACCGCCCCAAAAAAAAAAATTTTTTCATTTTTCCAGTTTGCTGCGGTTTCGATGTCTCTCCAGCGCTAATTTAAAACTAATTCCTTCTAGTAGATATCAATTCTTATTCACACTACGAGAAGTACGACTATGAATGTTGAAAAAATGTTCAATATCAAGATAAGATTGATGATGAACACAAAATTGGATTGAGCCTGCAATTATTCTTGAACAATTGGTCACAAAAAGAATAACAAAACTGTTCATAATTTAATTATGATCAATTAAGATTATTATGACAAGACATAGCGATTGACCAATAAATTTAAAGTTAAAAGAAGAATTTCAAGAGTAATTGTTTATAGCAGTTTCAGTTATCCATCATTAATCAGTTCCAAATACGAAGCTAAGAAAATAAATGAATAATTCAAAAAGCTTTTGACTATAAAGATCAAGGAAATGTTCATTATCTACTGGTATAGTTGGAATTTTCAGATACGAAAAAAATGAGAAATTTCAATCAAAATAGGATTCATCAGCGTAGTATAAAATTAAATTTGAATATCATATAAATCACCAACTAATATGAGAATACTTAATATACAATTAGATCAAAAACGATTGATCAAAAAAACTAAAGGAGTCTAAAAGCACGTTTGAAGTATGTTAAGTAAATTATGTTCTGAAGTGAGATTTCAGTGATGGTTTATTGTTTGTTTGATAGACGCAACGCTGGTTAAATAATCTAATTTAGCTTTGTTTTAGCTCAGCACTATGCTCAATATTATGATCAATACATCAATTAAATTAAATAATGGATACATATTAAATTAAATAGCAAATGGTAAATGGTGTATTTGAAACCCTACCTTTTATTGAAAAAAACGAAATTTGATTTATTTGTCAATGCTTTAATTTGGTTTCTATTGATCCTCCTGTTGAAAGTATTTGCAGTGATGATAAATATTTAAGTATATAGATTTGGAAATTAACTACGCCGAATTTAAACTATTTGGAATGATTTAAAGTTCATTACACAATCTGATTATTTCATTTCCACTCTGTTTCTTATACATTAAATCCACATCTTCTATTCCAGAAAAAAAATAAGACAAACCTGGCAAGCAAAGAAGAATTTGGGAGTGTTCAATTATAGTATTTGCTCAGAAACATGGTCAAATTAATACTTTTATAGAATTTATATACTTTTTAACATTTATTGACATATCTTAATAACTAATAACTAAGCATAGCCGATTTCCGAAATCAGTTAATTCATATTTTATGCGAAATTTTTTCACCTAAAAAGCGCAAAAAAGCGGATTTTGCGATTTTTCGGTTTTTTTCTATTTATTTTAAGATTCTTAAAATACTACTTATTTTAAAGTAATAAATTAATGCATTAACTTTAAACAACATTTTTTTAACATTTTAAAAGATGTATATTATTTGAAAACATAATTAAACTATGCTCAAAAAGTATTAGGTTTATTCAATGTCTATGTTAAGAGTTATTAATAAATTAACATGAATATTCACTACAAAAATATTGTCGCAAAAATTATTACGTAATAATTTTTGAATTTTTTCATGGTTTTATTTTTTATTAATGATTACAATAGAAACCATGTAACTTTGTCTCAACTTTTTGATTCTTTTAAATTTAGTTGATCTTACATATTCTGTATGCTCATATGTGTGATAATGGTGGAATTTGATTATCATATGTTTTGTCATTAATCATAATAGAAAATTGGCATTCTTTTGGTTTGCTTTCTACTCGCTACAGTCTAATTTGATTAACTTCATAATTGCATCAAAAATACTCAAGAATTGTTTTATACTTTCTAAAAGTATAAGAATAAAACTTTAAAGTTTTTTGATTACGAATCCATGTATATAAAAGATGCTAATGATTAAAAAATGGGAAAGTATTGAACTTGCTTTACTATTTTAAAAAGTGATATGAACATAATGACTCAATAGATTGCCACACCTGAATTTAAACATTCCAAACCTATACTATTAGGATTCAAATTATAATTTTATTGTTCTAGACAGATAAATTACTTGTACCATTTACGTCATTCATCTCAAGTTATACTTTAGAAATCATGAATTTTTTAAGTATAATGTTAAACGAACTATTTGGTTCGTCTTTAGGAATCTAATTACGTGTTATCCAAGTTTTTCCAGCCATGGAATTATTTTTTTTGAGTTCAATAAAGTCAAAATTACAGTTTAAGAAATTAATTTAAATAATTTGAAGGATCCACATATTGACCAACTTCTTTTGCTTGACAAATTAGAAGTGATAACAGTGGTAAATAAACTGAAAAAAACCTATGCATTTGCTTAACTTGATATGAAAATGATTGGAAATTTACTTCAACTGATTTGATAGATTTAAATACTAAATGAAGAAAAGTTTAATTGTGCTTTCATTTATATTAAAAACAATAGCCTGAGAAGGTGTAATAAGAGTAACTTAATTTAATTTCAAATTCTTTTTGAAAGTCCAAAAAGTTATTACCAGAACACCCAAGCACTCTAATAATCCTCTAATATTATATAATTTATATAATTAAATAGTGCCAATCAACAATCAACTGAATTCTGTACTTTTTGATTCTCCATTATTTAATTTGTCAATATTTGCTCCTTACATCCAACTTACTATACATTGACTTCATCTTCTTCTTCTCCTTCCTGATAAACTCATTTATTTTAACAGCGTAATACTGGTAATATTTCAAATTCTACCAGATTGAACGATCAAGTAGAGAGAATACGAATATCTTGATATTCATTGATTGTTGCATGTGTTATAGCTCCCTCTAATATAAATAATGAAACATTAAGAAAACTTAGCTTATTTAAACAAAAAACTTTCCAAAAAAAAAAAAAAATTTGTTTTCAAACTAAATTCATAAAACATTATTTATCACAATTAATTATATACTCTTTAACATTGAATCCATATTCCTTACTCAAATCTAAGTCAATTTCTTCTTCTATATATCTTTGGTTTTCAAAATCTAGTATTTTATAACATTTTTTACATCTTTCATAAAGCAATGAAAAAGTAGCTAGATTGACATCATTTTTTGTTTTAACACATTCCATATAGCAGTTGTATTCTATATATCCCATCTTTACTATAATATCAATACATGGTGTTCTTATTATGTTATAGGATTTTATATTAGAGTAAACGATTGACCACACATATCCTTCTTTTAACCATGAATAAGCCTCGATCCAATTTTGACTATATGTTTTAGTGATATATAAAATGAATGGTCTCTGTTCTTTGATTACTCCGTACGCATAATCGGGATCAACATATAATAATTTGCTGCAATGTAAGTTTTTATGCTTTTTCTCATTGAGGGCATACTTAGCACATTTGATATTTCCAAGTATTTCATTTTTATTGTTGTATTGTTCTTCTAGATCTGTTTCATTCAAAATGAATTTTTCTAAATTTTTTATTCTACTAAGATCTGCCAATGTTCCATCAACAACTTCAGCATAAGTCGCAAACAAGCTCTCAAAACTTAATCGTGCTTCAAATATTTCTTCATATAAATCGACACTGGTTGTAAATTGATCTTCAATATAGACTGGAAAGAAATTAACTCTATCTGGCTTGAATTTTTCAAATGCTTCATTGAAATAATTCTGACAGTTGTAATATTGTATTAAAATTTTGGTGTGTCTGTAAAGTTTTGGGTTTTTGATTCGACTGAACAATTCTTTGTTTTTATGTAATGTAGTCAAATACACAGTAATCTCATTCAAATTGCTATAGTTTGTAAGCTTTTCTAGATTCTCTTGCTTGATATTATATAGTTTTGGCAATACTGTTTGTAACTCTAATTTTCCAATGTCGGTATTTTCTCCATTTAATAAATAATTTATTTTAATTGTAGTTGTGTACTCGGCATCCCCCAGTATATAGTTCTGCTCAACATATCTTGTAAACTCAAAATCTTTATAACAACCTTGAATGATGCAATATCGTAGTGTGTCGTAGAAGTCATCCATAATATCATTATCAATCTCTCTAATTTTACCATAGAAAAGGTCGATGTGTAAATCCAATATTTCTTGTGGATTATATTTCGTGTGTCTTCTTATATACATCCTGGATACATAGCATTTCTAGAATTGGTTGATAAGCACTCTATACTATAAAGATTTATAATCTTTGCTGTTTTAACGTGGTGAACAAACAATAAACAATAAACAATAAACCTTTAAACTTTAAACTCAACTGATATTGAAAATTGAAAATTGAAAATTTCTAGATTGGAACCGAAATGTGTGTTACTGGTGGTTGATTTTCGTGTTAAAGATTGATTCTTGAATACTTGAATTATATATATGGTTATGCTACCTGGAATTTGGATGTCGCTTGGAACAAACTGTCAGGCGATAGAAGCATTAATTAAACAAAGCAGGAAATACCTATGAATAAAATCCATGGCGAATAATTATGGTGAATTAAGTGGTATAAGTTGTATTAATTATATGTATGGATTTTCTACTCCTGCTAATAATGCAGTTAATGGTATTATTGGTAGAACACATGAAATACTATACAAAAAGGAAACTATCGCTTTAGATGATTCAGGCATTTTTAACGCTGCTTCAAAATGTTATGACGATCAATACAATAATAAAGATTGGGTAATATTGAGAGAGGATATTTAAATTGTGACATATAAACCATGTGGATTATCTGCAACGGCATTATTGGCGTTAAGCTATAATTCAAAGGATAATAATTAGTATTCAAAGATCTTGATTTTGGCTACACTGATGATATTCACCAAATTTCTATTAATGCCAAAAAAATTAATCAAAATTAGGACTAATCAGTTGAAGTTAATCGAAATATGAATGTTTTACTTGGGTTTTGCTTAAAAAATTAATGAAAGAATTAATGAAAGAAAACCAATGTACATTTCCAAATTGATTTTCATCTTCAAATTTTATTCAAAAAGCTCTATTTATTATAGTCTAGTATATACTCTTTGACATTGAATTCATATTTCTTATCCAATTCTAGAATCATTTCCTCTTTTATATATTTTTGGTTCTCAAAGTCTAATATTTTATAGCATTTTTTGTATGTTTCATAAAGCCCTAAAAAGATATTCAAATTTCTCACTTTTTTTGTTTTAACACATTCAACATAGCAATTATATTCTATATATCCCATACTCTCTATAACTTCAAAACATTTTGGCTCTACTAGGTTATCAGACTTTATATTGGAATAAATGATTGACCACACATATTCTTCTCCTAATAATGAATAATTCACAGTCCATTTTTGATCATAAATTTTATTGATGTACAAAATAAAAGGTGGGTATTCTTTAACTATGCCGTACACATAATCGGGATCAACATATAATAATTTGCTGCAATATAAGTTTGTATGTTTCTTCTCATTCAGGGCAAACTTAGCACACATGATATTTCCAAGTATTTCATCTCTATTGTAATACTCTTGTTCTGAATTAGTTTCATTTAGAATGTATCTCTCTAGATTTTCAATTCTACTGAATTCTTCCAACGACCCACCATAAATTCCATGATATAATGCTTGTAATCTTTCGTAACTTAATCTTTCTTCAAAGATTTCTGAACATAAATCATCATTGGATGAATAAAATTTATCTACATATACTGGAAAAAAACCAACCCTCTTTGGCTTGAATTTTTCAAACTCTTCATTGAAATAATTCGGGCAGTTGTAATATTGTATTAAAATTTTAGTGTGTCTGTAAAGTTTTGGGTCTTTGATTCGACTGAACAATTCTTTGTTTTTATGTAATGTAGTCAAATACACAGTAATCTCATTCAAATTGCTATAGTTTGTAAGCTTTTCTAGATTCTCTTGTTTGATATTATATAGTTTTGGCAATACTGTTTGTAACTCTAATTTTCCAATGTCGGTATTTTCTCCATTTAATAAATAATTTATTTTAATTGTAGTTGTGTACTCGACATCCCCCAGTATATAGTTCTTCTCAACATATCTTGTAAACTCAAAATCTTTATAACAACCTTGAATGATGCAATATCGTAGTGTGTCGTAGAAGTCATCCATAATATCATTATCAATCTCTCTAATTTTACCATAGAAAAGGTCAATGTGTAAATCCAATATTTCTTGTGGATTATATTTCGTGTGTCTTCTTATATACATCCTGGATACATAACATTTCTAGAATTGGTTGATAAGCACTGCAAAGAGCAATTGTCTATACAAAGGAGAAATTAGGAAAAGACATGACTGTTAAATACCGAAACATTCCTGCAAAATATATATGTTTTTTAGTTTTTTGTTTTTTTGTCATCTTCAAAGAGCATTTTCGAGTCTGCTAATATGCTACAATTTTGTACATTTTGTAAGGTTCCATCTCTGTTAAATTTCTTGCCATTTCATTTTTATCATAAGTAAATTAGCAATTAAATTATCCGCTTGATGTCCAATGAAACTATGACGACTCACTAGATCATTAGATTTGTTTGAAACTAGGTTCAACTTTTCTTGTAATAGATCTTAAATGATTATTACCTGTTTATATCTCATTAAAATTATACAAATATTATATTAAGCTCTATCTAAATGAATTCTACAAAAAAAATTCTTTAAAGTGTATATCTGAAGAGTACATTTTCTTTATCAGTTAAATCGGCAAATTCAAAGTTTTCGATATGGGGAATTTCCAATTTACCTTCTGCCATCAATTGATCCCTTCTCTTATTTTCAGCCCAATAATTATAATAAATCCAAGAAATCAGTATTGATGAAACAGCTAAACTTACCACCATGGCAATTTGACCCCCTCTAAACTTTGGAGCTTGAGCTGCAATAAAAGTTTGAGGACCAATCAAATTACCAACGGAATAACCAATTAAATAAAGTGCATTAACTGTAACTTTTTTTGTATGACCTGCAACATTTGAAGTAAAACATGATAGGCAACAAATCATACCAACTGGACAGAGATTGTAAAGATAATACCCTGCTAGTCTTGCATGTGGACTTTGGAGTGGAAATGCAAGCATACAAGAAGCGATCAAGGAAAATATAACAACTGCTGTAGCAATAGCTAATTTATGTTTAATAAAGACATTTGTTGAGCAAAGTAATATGCAACCTGCGAAAACGACTGCTCCAGCAATCATATTCATCAATAATGATTTTGTAGGAGAAAAACCGAAGGTTTCACTTAATAAAATAGCAGCAAAATTAGTTAAAGCACCATTTGGAATTTGAAAAGCAATAGAAAAGAAGAAAAAGATCCAAGTGTTGATATCTAAAATTGCTTCTTTAAATTGATGATATTTAAATGTTTTATTACCAAAACCTTGTTGGTTTGATTTGATTCTTAAAACGACTTGTTTCCTTTCATTTGGACTCAAAAACCATGCTTTAACAGGTAAATCTGGTATATGTAAAACAAACATGAATCCAACTGAAATAGTCATACAACCAATTACAATAAATAAAACTTTCCAAGCTTCCATTGAATATGAATCTGGCCTCGTTGCTAAACCATATGCTATTGAACTTCCCAGAATAACACCTAAACCATTGCATGAAAACCAAATTGCAGTTCTAATAAATTGCTCTTCTGCTTTATACCATTGACCAGTAATAATAACCATAGCAGGTGTTACCGCTGATTCGAGAATACCTAAAATAGTTCTTAAAGTTATAAAACCGGCATAGTTTGCTGGAACTGAATGCAAACAAATGATCACACCCCATAAAACAATATTAGCAGAGACGAATTTAGAAACTGGGAATTTTTGTAATGCTAAACTCATTGGAAATTCGAAAATTAAATAACCCAAATAAAATGCAGAACCACACCATGAGTATTGATTCCCGTGCATATGATAATATTTACGTAAACCCATTACTGCAGCATAACCAGTCGAAACTTTATCCATAAATTGAATTGCATATAATAGACAAATTAGGGGTAATAGGAATAGATCAATTTTCCATAAAAGTTTTCTTTCCTCTGCTGGAGTTAAAACAACATGTTCATGTTCTGCTTCAATTGCATATTCCATAGCTTCATCGACATCACCAGTAATGTCAACAACTTCACCATCGAATGATTTGACATGAGTCAGAACATCATCATTGCCAATATTACTTTTTGAAAAAGTTGAAACTAGATCGGAGTCATCAACATCAGTAGTTCCTGTAGCTGAACGAATATTTTCTAAAGCTCTCTGATTATGCATATTCTTAACCAAAAAGCGCTGTAAATAATAACTAAGAACTAACAAAGACTTTTATATCAACGTGTGTTAATGCTGTTTAAATACATTTCCCTCTTCAAAACTATGGATAACATATTGTAATGTCAAAAAAAAGGAAGAATAATGGAAAACAGTGAAAAATTTTTAGACACCAACCGAGTAGTTTGAGATTCACACAGAGAACAATGTCCGCCACAATAAACTGTTCCCCGTCAACGGCAATTACTTATTTATTGTCTTTTGCCGACAGTTACCACATTTTGCTGTGGACCCTGTTCTGATGTTTATATTTTTATGTATACTCTTTTAAGTATAACAAGTCTGTGCATATATATATATATATTATAGTGGCGTCGACAACTGATTTCACGTGACATTATACAGAGATGGATGAAACTGGGTCACATTCTGTTGGTAAACGAAGATCCTATTGCGTTCGTTTTTTATTTACAACATGGTCCATTTAGTAAACTCCAATTTCAGACTTACTTGGCTCACCTTAAGAACACATCTGATATCCAAGAATTTCTACATATTATTGACAACTTTACAAACTTAGACCGGTTGTTTCTTCCATCCGAACCACAATCACCACCGATCTCACACCAGACTTCAACTCCACCAGATAGTCAAACAAAAGGGCCTTACATCCACCCTACGAGATGCCAACGGTTTTCCGCAGCTAACGAAACACCGCTTGGCGATCCCAATAAACCAGAATGTGGAGATCCCATCCAACCAGCCTGTGTAACTTCTATACCGGTGTCTAACCTAAATCACACTGTTACCAACAACAGTGTAGTTCCTTATTTTCCTATCGTATTTCTTGACGAGGACGAAGCAGAACCTCATAAAGCTTTAATCGACACAGGTGCCACATTATCGTTCATTTCCTCCTCTTTGGTCCACCAACTGGGTAACCCAAAATTCCATCACCCAGAGCACAAATGTTTGACCCTCAATACTATTCAAGGCCAAATTACAATTCCGTATGTCCTCTCAACTTTAAAATTTGTCATCCAGGACACACCTTATACTCATTCATTTGTGGTTTTAGAAAGAACTGATAAAACACTTATTCTAGGTTATGATTTTTTACTTCAACACAAACTTCAGATACCTTACCCGAACGAGACCCCCC
>JAJLVQ010000073.1:0-11474 GCA_030570335.1 Pichia rugopelliculosa | reverse complement strand
GAATTATTTATTTTATTTTTATTATGGGTCATTCTTCTTAGTAAAGATAAAAGATTTCTTCGACGTTAAGAAAATCTATGGTATGTATTAAATATTTGACTCTGAAGAAACCTATATATTTGATAATTTACAATATGTTACGTTAATCCCAATATAGCTGAAGAAAGAAAGGAAACTGTAAGAGAAAACTCAGATAAAATCCGGATATTAAGAAAAGAACATGTTCTATTAGTCTCTGAGAATACTATTATAAGATTAAATGATTAAAGATTATATTACTAAAAGATTATATTATTAAAAGATTCTACGATACTATTAAATGACTATTAAACGATTATAAGATTTGAAGATAAACAGAGAACATTATACAGAGACAGAAATAAATTTTAAAAGAAAAGTATACTGATAAATTTAAAGATAGTTCTAATCATACATTAAAATTAAAAGAAGATCTTCTAGCTAGAAATAAATTACTATAGATAAAATGATTATTTGAGATATAAGAAAAGATTAGAAAAGAATTAAGATAGAATAAAAGATTAATTATTAAATGATAGATTATAGATTTAGAAACGCAATGAATCCTCCTCAAAATGTAGAATCGACTAAAGACAAAACCTCACACAAATTATACTAAACACATATTAAACCTCACTAATATAGTACAGATATAATAAACCTTATAGATATATTAGACATAGATTAGAACCTCATAGATATATTGGATTAAGAAAAGTTAAACCTCTTCTAAATAGAACTTACTAAGAAAATTTAAACCTCATTAACCTCATACAAGAAATTTTGAAATATTATATGTACATAAAGTTAGACAGATAATGAATAAATCTCGTATGAATAGAAATTAGAAAGATATGATAAAGGAACAAAAGATGGGAATGATACTTATTAATTAAGAATAAATTAAAATAAACACATGTTTTTCCTCATATTAGAAATTATATTAAAAGTTATTTTAAATTGAAATAAGTATTCCATATTATTTAATAGAAATTAAACTGATAATTACACAACATTATTCCTATTCCCAATTCTCCAGACTTATCTCCGAACTTAAGATTATTTTAAAACGAATTGTTTACAAGACTTAAAGAATTATTATATTATATTATTAATTATTTTAATGATATATCCTTTAAACCACATCAATTTAACTATTAGATAAATCAATTATTAAGTCAATCAATTATTACATTAATTAAATTACTTGCTGAATGAATTCACTAGATTAATATTTTAAATATTTCAAGTTTAGAAATAAATCGTTTAGAAGTTAACACATTACTAGAAAATATTATTGCTCAAAGTGAAATTAATTCATTACAATTACAAACATTATTAAAATTAGTTTCAAATTTGAATATTAAAAGTAAAAATTATTAATGATTATTTAAATGATAATTTATATTCCCAAATTTACCAAATATTGCTAATGAAAATTCAAGTATTCCAATAAATTTAAAACATTATATTAAATATTATACCACAAAAGATAAATTATTATATTAAACAACATTACTATCATTTAGACCAAGCATATTAGTTATATCAAATTATAAAGATTTAATCAATCAAGTTATTCTTGCGTTGTTTACCAAAAGAATAATACATCATCACAAAAAATTACAAAAGTTATCTTTTCCTTTACTTATTCCTGAAGAACGATAAATTTCATTACTGATTTACCAACTACTCCCAACAATAATGATGGAATTATGATTATTTATGATCATATGACAAAAACGGCTTATTTTGTATTGAAACGTGTTTTAGACATCATGGCATTCTAAGAAGATTAATTTTAGACAAAGATATAAGATTTATGGATAGATTTTGGTTTACAATATATTTTCAATAAGAGCATCATTATTATTTTTAAATACAAATCCTGCACAAAACAAACTGACAAACAATAAGAACAAATAAGATAATTTATCAATTATTAAGAAACATAATATAAATAACATGATTAAATAAAAAGAGAACTTATCCATAATTGAGCTTGCTTATAACATTACTTATTAAAATTAACAGTACTTATTAAAATTCAATAGAAACCACACCATTTAGATTAGCATTTAGTTATTAGACAGAATCAATTTAGAAATTAAATACAACATTTGATAAAAATACATATTCAATTGTTCAATAAAGATGCATTTAGTTACAAGATTACAAAGTTCAATCAATACATTATAGTACATTTAAATCAGTTAGAAACATAGATAATAAAGCATTTCAATTTAGCATTTCACAAATTTTAAAGTCAATTTACCACAAATGAATAAAAAAGACAGAATTATAAATATCAAATGGTTTAAAATTCAATATGACAGAATATATTAATACAAGAGTTATGATCTAAAGAATCAAATTTATGATTTATAGTGGAAAAAATGCTTATCCAACACATGCTGTTATAATTACTAAAACATCAATTTGAATTAGCTCGATTAAGTTTAAGAAAATATTTACTATTTGAATCAAAGATTTCAAACAAGTTAATAAAATAGGAATTTAATAAACATCGGGACGATGTTTCCTGAGCCGGGGGGTAATGTAAGAGAAGATTTTGAGTTGAATTTATCAAAATCTGACGTTCCGTCGATAGACGCATAAACTAAGATTATCACAAGATAAAATGAAGATCAACATAAATTAAGAAAGAAACGGAAGAAAAAGTAAGAATCTCGGAGTTCAGAAAATGATAAGAATATAATATTAATATTAATTGGAGAAATGTACAAATTAGGAAAATGAGAAGTGGCGAGCAGAAAACATAAAAAATAGGGAAAGGTTAATAATATTAATGATAGTGGCGATAGGAAAAGAGGGAACGGTTAATAATAGATGACCAAATGTCGTCGGGCACATATAAAGATATATAGAGCAGTTTCCTCTTGTCAAATAATGTTGTGTAAGCTTGGAAACAAGCGGGTATGAAAAAAGGGAATACTTTTAACAATCCAGGTTAAATCTATTCTTTATATGGCCCATCGTGATTGCGCTGTAGAGAACGACTTAATCTAAAACATTCTAAGTAAGACACTTCTAGTTAAGTTACCTTAACACGTGAAGTGCCACAAATTTAACTTTACAAATTCATTCTCAGGAGGGATGGCCGAGTGGTCTAAGGCGGCAGACTTAAGATCTGTTGGGCGTATGTCCGCGCGAGTTCGAACCTCGCTTCCTTCATTTTTATTTTTTTATTTTATTTGGTAATTACTTCTACAATTTGACTGAACGTGTTATAAAGCAACGACTCTGAGGTGGCTTCCATGATAATTTAATTAATTAGTAATTCAAATAAACTATAAAATAATAAAAAGAGAGAATTAAACACAATATGAACAATCTGTTCTTATATAGCAATATTATAATTGTTAGAAATGAATGCTAAGAGATCTGTTGAAATGAATGAGTCGGACAGGAAAGAAATACTAATTGTTGATAATAAGGGAATACCAACTTAATTAATACTCCCACATGTTAGCACTTATTGACTTATAATTAGTACACTTCTTTGATAATCTTATTTTCTATGAAGATTACTTTGTCCACTTTTCTTTTACAAACTATGTAGGATTTTTATAAGTCACTGATCCATATAATCATTATGGACGCTTCAAATAGAGCATTTATATTATAACAAGATCTTCATATCAACACATTAAAGTATCTAAACCCTGTTCTCAAAGCCAAATAGGCAATTGCTTCTTGTTTGATATTGTTGAGATATTGCTCCTTAACTATGAAGCGTTTGTTCAACTCCTAAAGCACATAGGTTTAAAGCCCAAACTCTACAACTTCTACAACTACTCCAAGTACAACAGCTGCTCTGAATAGTACAACAAGTCAAATCATTTCCACAACGTCATCTTCGTCAACACTCAGTAATTTTGTTACTACTTGATCAAATGGTGAGAATTCTGTGTTGTCTTATCCAAGCGTTTAGTCAATATTGATAATGTAGTTCTTACTATTGCCGCTCCATGTTGAAGTGTAACTATTCTTTCTGGCTTCAACATAGTAGCTTAGGTGATTTTCATCAAAATATTAACTGAGTAAACTCGGGACCAATAAGGTGCACGATCTCATTTGTGTTGAAGTGTAACTATTCTTGTATTAATATCCATATTAAATTGATACTTGATTGATTAAAATAATATAAAATAAAATATAAAATAAACTATAAAGTGGAGGAAAACCAAAACTCAAAAGGTGGGAGAAACCTTCCCTTTATATAGTAGTCATGAAGCTAAGCCTCATGACGTAACCATGACATCACTATGACATCATGCTGAGATTAACACCCTACCATAATCGAAAGCATCAACACTTTGACATACCAATCATTTGAACAAATTCATAAATTTGATCTTACTTAAACTTTTATTAAACAAAGCAGCTGCCATATCATCAGTCCTTGCAGATCAAAGAAGAATTTCTTTGTTTATAAGATGATCTCTAATAAAATGATGCCTAATGTCAATATGCTTAGTACGTTGATGATGGACTGGATGAATGGACAATAACTTGCAAGCTTCATTATCTTCAAAAATAATAGATGAACCAAACTTCAAACCAAGATGTTTCAGCAATTGAACCAACCATAACAATTCCTTTAATGTATCACCAAGTGCCATATATTCAGCTTCAGTAGATGATAAAGCAACAGTCTGTTGTTTCTTGGTTGTCCATGTAATAGCACAATCAGCAAGCATAAGTACATACCCAGTAATTGATTTTCTATCAAGCTTATCCCCAGCTCAATCTGCATCTACCCAATTAGTTGACAATTTGCAGTTCCTTTGAATACTAATCCAAATCCAATGTACCTTTTTGACCTTTTGTGTATTCCATCATCACAATTTGTTGCAACTACAATTTCAAGAACTGCAGATATTCCAAATGTACAGTTCTCCCAAACACTTATTATAGAATTTTTACTAAGAGTCATGAATTGTATAGGAAATATAGATACTTGATGATTAATAAATTTCAGTATTATGACGAATTGTTATTTGTAAAACCTAGGAAACCATGTAATTTTTTTGATTCTCTTCTTTCAAGACTATCCTTTTCCTTTTCCTTTTCCTTTTCCTTTTCCTTTTCCTTTTCCTTTTCCTTTTCCTTTTCCTTTTCCTTTTCCTTTTCCTTTTCCTTTTCCTTTTCCTTTTCCTTTTCCTTTTCTTTGGCTTCTAAATCTCGTGCACTTTTTAGGGCCATTTCAATATAATTATCGTAACTAACATAACGTCTACCAGCATCAGTTTTTGGACTGTTATGCTAACTGGATGCTTATCGGATCCTGAGCCTTCATTGTATATTTTATTTGCATCACTAATTAAACAAAGGTTAAGAACTGGCTCAAATGTTTTCAGGTTTAACATCATATTATAAAAGATTTATTCCACAACATTCAAAAGTTGCTAATCCAATATATAATTTTATTAATAAGATTTCCACCTGGAAAGAAGAACAAAATAATGCATTTAATGAATTAAAAAGCTTGTTAATCAGAAGTCCAGTTTTAGTACATCCTATATGGGAAGAAGAATATGAATCTATAGTTCACGCATGTGGTAGTTCATTAGGATATACATTAGAACAACTTGATCAATTGTAAAAAGTCGAAGTTTTTAGCTTATGGTTCAAAGAAATTAATAGGTTCGTAGTTAAATTATGGAATTTACGAAAGAGAATTTTTAGCTGTTGTTGAAGCATTGAAATCATGGAGATATTATTTAGCAGGTAGACATTTTACAATATTCACAGATCACAAGAGTTTAATATATTTAAGAAACCAAAATTTAATAAATTCAGCAAGAGCTACAAGATGGCTAGATTTTTTAGCTAATTTTGACTTCGATATAAAATACATTTCAGGAAAGAATAATACAACTGCTGATGCACTTTCAAGATATCCACATGAAAAAGTTACATTAAATTTATTATATACAATGATATTACAAGAAGATTTAAAAGAAATAGAAACAAGTTTACAATTTTACAATTTTACCCTTACAACAATTGATATTAATGAAGAGTTAAAGAAAAAAATAATAAAAGGTTTAAAGAAAGACAAGATTTATTCTGATATTTATGATATTTTGAAAAATAAATTACAAATCCCATTACAATTAAAACATCACATTAAGCATTATAAATTTAAAGATGATTTGTTATATTATTCAACTATATTACAAGAGGATTTTTCAAGAGTTATTATTCCAAAACAATTTGATGTAATTCCAAAGATAATTAGAAATGCTCATTCAAGTCTTGATGCAGGTCATTTTGGTACTTGGAAAACATATATGAATTTTGTTAACACATTTTATTGGAAAGGTATGTCACCATCAATTAAGAGATTTTGTTCCAAATGTTTAGAATGCGAAAAACATAATACTTCTACACAAAAATTGCAAGGTTTATTCTCACCATTAGATGTTCCAGAAGGAAGATGGACAGATATATCAATGGATTTTGTTACAGGTTTACCAACTACTAAAAAAGGTTATGATATGATTATGGCAATTGTTGATAGATTTTCGAAGATGGTTCATTTAATTCCCACAGTTAAGACTTTAACAGTGTCACAGTGTGCTCAATTATTTTTAGAATTTTGTTTTAGACATAATGGAGTTCCAAGAAGGTTAGTAAGTGATAATGATATTAGATTTATGAATAGATTTTGGTTTACATTACATTATTTATTAAGTACATCATTATTATTTTCAACTACAAATCATCCACAAACAGATGGTCAAACTGAAAGAATCAATAGAGTTGTTAATCAATTGTTAAGAAAACATTGTTCCAATGATCATTTAAATTGGGATAAATATTTACCAGTTGTTGAATTTGCTTATAATAGTACTTATCAAGATTCAATTAAAACATCACCATTTGAATTAGGAATAGATTATAAACCAGATTCATTAAAACAAATTTCAAGTTGGAATATTCAGGATAATAGATTTTCACCACGAGCTGAAGAATTCATAAGAAGAATGAAATTAACTCTACAACAAGCTCAAGATAATATTGTTGAAGCTCAAGCAATGCAAGAACGTTACCACAATAAATTACGTAGAGAATACAAATATAAAAAAGGTTATTGCGTGTTAATTCATCGAGATGCGTTTGGTGCAAATCCAAAATATTACAAGATTCAACTTGTGTTTTACGGTCCATTCAAGTCGGTTAAAGAAATTAATGATACTGCTTTTGAGGTTGCTTTACCAAGAATTAATAAAAAAGATCGTGTATTAAATATACAATGGTTCAAACCTTATCAACATCAGACTGATTTACTGTTACAGCCACCGAGAACGGATAGAGAAATATTGGCAAGAATTAATGAAATTTGTGGCATAGGAGGTTTTGATATTGAAGCTGATGCATTTGATGTATTTTGGAGAGATTGTGATCCGAGACATGCAACGACCATTACTGGTACTCAATTTAATACTGCTGATGAATCGTTAAGGAAAAGTTTATTTCATAATGCCAAGATGATTCAAGAGCATGAACAGTTGCATTGACAAATTTACAACATTTGTTTTACTTCATTCAATTTAAAAAGTTCTTATATTATTGTTTATATGCAAGTTTTAAAAAGTACTAATCTGACATTGATGTTTCTGGCATTGCCACGGTGATTTGTTGACATTGTAGCAATGCGCTGTCATTGAAGTAGTTATTTCCACTTTTCATTTTGATATGTTGGGACATCGAGGACAATGATTTTTCCAACAGGCGGGGTAGTGTAAGGAATAATTTTAGCTTTTCTAATGTTAGCTCAGATGGGAAAGACGACAGTCCAGGATGTCGCAGGCTAATGTCCGAATTAGGAAATAGCCACCGCGAGTTATCATTATCCGGGGTTTGGCTCGTTAAGATTCAGCTGGAGAAGTCGGAGCTTGGGAGCGGCTTGAGAGTATCGCCTGAAATGGCTAGAGTAGATCTCGCTTGGCTCAGCTGACACTCGCTTGGAATCGAACTTGAAGCTGTTGAAGTGTAACTATTTTTGTGTTAATATCCATATTAAATTGATACTTGATTGATTAAAATAATATAAAATAAAATATAAAATAAACTATAAAGTGGAGGAAAACAAAAACTCAAAAAGGTTTATATCGTAGTCATGTTGATTAGTAATCATGATTAGTCATCAATACTGAGATTAATACCTCAGCAGAAGCCATCACCTGTTGCACATCGAAGTTTCTAGAGTATGTCAAGAAATAATAGCAGGAGTCGGGTGATTCCACTCTGGCGAGCAATTGGAAGGATTTAACAGGGAAAACTTCCTGTTGTGTTTGTTGAGAATCATTACTCATTTATAATGAAGAAGTTAACAACTAGTAAAGTGTATTACGAAGTTATAACAAGGACACTGTACTGAACAAGTATAGTGTTATTATAGTGAAGATTCTCCAACACATTAATTCCCATTTGCCTAACAGAGTTATTTATTAATAATACTGTTGTATAGGAATACTTGTTATATATTTACAATAATTGATTTTTATTCTAATTGATCCAACTGAAGATCCTTCTGAATACGAAGAATCTTGTTTACATGGTAGCTTGTTGGATTAGAACTCCAAGGTCAATCCATATTGTTCAAAGTTTACTAATTTTAAGTGCATGGCCACTACCAAATCTAAAAGTTTTAGATGATTGTTCATATAGGTTTATTGGGTTAGCCAAAGCCTATCTTTACAATTAGGTTTGCATCGAGATGATTTGTTCTTGGATCTTTTAGAAATCTTGACAAAGTTGAAGCAGCAAAAGCAAGATCTGGACGACACGTGTTAGCAGTAAACAATATTTTCCCTACCATGCTGCGAAACTGAGTAACATCACCATCAGATAAAACTTTTTGTGGTGTAAAATCAGTACGTAGAGTAAAGGGAGTAACAGCAGGGTTGCAATCAGACATGGAAAAATCCGAAAGAAGACCAGACAAATACCGATGAAGATTAACGTGAATAGAATTTGAATTCTGCTTTATTTGCACACCAGGAAATGTATTAACCACACCGAGGTCTTTCATTTGAATGAAGTAGATTTTTAACATTCGTAATATGGAACAAACCAACAAATCATCAAAATATAAAGCAACATCCACAATATTTCTTCCATTAACATTAACATAAATACCAAATTCATTAACAGAATGTTTGAGACCAACAGATACTAAAACCTCATTAATAGCAATATTCCAGCATGAGCTTGTTTTCTTTTGAAACTTGCATACCATACCTTCAGGATGATCAACACCGTCGGGAATCTTCATATAAATTTCTTCATCCAATGACCCATTCAAAAACGCGGTTGTAACATCCATTTGATGAATAGTAGGACGAAATTGTGCTGGTAGCGCAAAAACAATCCTGATACTTTCATATCGAACAACGGAACTAAAGTTTCAAAATAATCTAGAACATGAACATGTCGAAACCCTTGAGCGACCAATCTAACCTCGTACGTTGGAGGAGTAGTTGAAACTTAATAATAAATACCCAGCGACAACCAATAGCACGCCTACCAGCGGGTAAAGGAACAAATGACCATGTACCATTATCAGAGTGAGCTTGGAGTTCTTTCAAAATTGCTGCATGCCATAATGAGGAGTCAGGAGAATTCATGGCTTCAACTTAATTTGACGGAATAGAAGTATCAATAAAGGAATGGACCGAAAAAGCTCTATGAATCGTATTTGCAATAGTAAATTCAGCAAAATGAACTCTTTTAACATCATCAGGATCATTTGATAAAACCGAAACTTGGGACCTTGACCTAACCAACTCATTTCTAACCTTGGAATTATCATTCACAGATGGAACAGTAGAGAGTGAACCTGTGTAGCGTCTTGAACAGCATAAGTAGTTTGCTGTTCATCAGATATGGTCCTAACATCATCAAAAAAATAGGAGCAATTCTTTGACGATGATAGTTAGAATGGGAACCAGATGAATTAGTTCTTTGCACGACAAAGTGGTAAAAATTATGGTTTATTATAAGATTAAATGATTAAAGATTATACTACTAAAAAGATTATATTATTAAAAGATTCTACGATACTATTAAATGACTATTAAACGATTATAAGATTTGAAGATAAACAGAGATACATTATACAGAGACAGAAATAAATTTTAAAAGAAAAGTATACTGATAAATTTAAAGATAGTTCTAATCATACATTGAAAAGAAGATCTTCTAGCTAGAAATAAATTACTATAGATAACATGATTGTTTAAGATATAAGAAAAGATTAGAAAAGAATTAAGATAGAATAAAAGATTAATTATTAAATGATAGATTATAGATTTAGAAAAGCAATGAATCCTCCTCAAAATGTAGAATCGACTAAAGACAAAACCTCACACAAATTATACTAAACACATATTAAACCTCACTAATATAGTACAGACATATTAAACCTCACAGATATATTAAACATAGATTAGAACCTCATAGATATATTGGATTAAGAAAAGTTAAACCTCTTATAAGTAGAACTTACTAAGAAAATTTAAACCTCATTAACCTCACACAAGAAATTTTGAAATGTTAGATGTACATAAAGTGCAACAGATAGTAAGTATAAAGTTAGACAGATAATGAATGAATCTCATATGAATAGAAATTAGAAAGATATGATAAAGGAACAAAAGATGGAAAGGAAACCTATTAAATTAAAATAAACATGTTTTTCCTCATATTAGAGATTATATTAAAGTTATTTTAAATTGAAATCAGTATTCCATATTATTTAATAGAAGTTAAACTGATTATTACACAACATTATTCCTATTCTCAATTCTCCAAACTTATATCCGAACTTAAGATTATTTTAAAACGAATTGTTTTACGAGACTTAAAGAATTATTGTATTATATTATTAATTATTTTAATGATATATCCTTTAAACGACATCAATTTAACTATTAGATAAATCAATTATTAAGTCAATCAATTATTAAGTCAATCAATTATTAAGTCAATCAATTATTACATTAATTAAATTACTTGCTGAATGAATTCACTAGATTAATATTTTGGAACAAATTAAATAACTTAAGAATAATTTTCAAAGAATAATACTGCTTCAGATACATTGTCAAGATATCTAAATATTTCAAGTTTAGAAATAAATCGTTTAGAAGTTAACACATTACTAGAAAATATTATTGCTCAAAGTGAAATTAATTCATTACAATTACATTATATTCCCAAATTTACCAAATATTGCTAATGAAAATTTAAGTATTCCAATAAATTTAAAACATTATATTAAATATTATACCACAAAAGATAAAAGATTATATTACACAACATTACTATCATTTAAACCAAGCATATTAGTTATATCAAATTATAAAGATTTAATCAATCAAGTTATTCTTGCGTTGTTTACCAAAAGAATAATACATCAT
>JAJLVQ010000072.1:0-12939 GCA_030570335.1 Pichia rugopelliculosa | reverse complement strand
GTGATAAATGTCATAACCTTGATTGGCTTTTAATTCTTGAGTAAGTTTGCATTTGATTTCTTCACGTCTGGTTTCATGCTCTGAAGAGACGTTAGCGGCTGCATCACGGTAAGATAAATTGAATTGATTATTGGTACGGTTTGATGTTGAAAAATTTTCACCTGAAGATGAAAAATTTTCACTTTGGGGGATTTGTGTTAAATCGTTTTTTTGAGCTGGGGCATATTGATTGGCTTGGCCAGGAGGGTCGTCTGATGGCCCATGCTGGTCACCACGTACTCTAGGGGGGTCTGTAGTGCTTCTCATAAATTGTAGAATAAGATTGGGAATGATAACATCATTGTTATTGAATTCAACATTATTGACTCTTAGGCCGTATAACTTCCTTAAAAGATAAATTAACAATTTAATGATTTTATTTCCTTGAACATATTCATTAGCGCTTAAAAGAGTGCCTACTAAAGTCACGTGAATCATTAAAGTGATCACCAAGAAAAACAACTTATTTACATTAGATAAGTTCTCTACATAGCGTAATGGTGATCGCGTCTGACTACGGATCAGAAGATTCTAGGTTCGAGTCCTAGTGTGGAGGATTATAATAAACTTTTTTTTTGGTTTTTTTCTTTTATGAGACATTAACAGGATTTATTTACCATGACGTGTTGCACCTTGATCTAATGTTAGGTTGAAAGTGCTTTCAGAAATGATAGTAAGAAGAAAGAAACATTACCAATCAGTTGATGAGATGGAGATACTGATTAAAGGATAGTAATGACTTGATGCTTCTGCTTTACATAATCAACTTATTCTAAATTATACAAATTGATTGAACAAATTGAATAAACTTAAGAGAAAGCATTTTAAATAAATATCAAAAAAAATTGCGTCTTTTCTGTATCACTTCACAAGATTTCATGTGTTATGTTATATAACATTAATTATATGCATTTTATGTTTCATGCCTGATGCTTTATGTTTAAAGTTTAAAGTCAAATCTCAAATTCGCACATGAATTTCAAAAAGTTTGAATCAAGTTGAAAGTTCTCAAAACCTTGAATTATAAATTATATATATGGTCTTTTTACTTGTATTTATTTCACCTTTTTACTAATATTCATATATTTTAATCCAAATTTCGCATTTACTATAAGCAGTTATCAAACAATGGATCAATTAAATATACCAGATAAGAATACCATTCAAGTGCCTCCATCGAGTGGAAATCTACCAGCGGCACAATCCTTGTCACCGATTAGTATAGCTGGAACAAACTCAGCTATAAACACACCAAACCCAATTGCAAACAAAACAACACAAATAAACATTTCCACTCCAGTCCTTAGAATGGACCAAGTTATGCAATCTGGGAATGAGAATATAATGGATGTCGATATTGAACCTAGTAAATCGAACACTAATGAAGTCAATAATTCGGCTTTACATAAGAATTTAGCTATACCTCCAATAAAAGAATCAATTGAAGATAGGGAAAAGATAAGAGGGAATAAAATACGTGATATCGAAGAAACATTAAATAGAATGGAAAATACAAGACTTGAACTTGCACCGATGTTGTTGGACATAATTGAACAATTGAAGAATGGTGAAGTTTCGATTAAAGATATGATGGGTTCCTGTGGGCGCCTCCGTGTAAGAATCAATAAATTACATGATGATCGGACTGTGGTTTTAGAAGCACTTTCAAGTTTAGAAAAAGAATTTAATTGCAGTATCGACGAAAAGGAACAAACATCTAATCGTATTGCAGAAAAAGAGCAATGCTTCAACTCTGTTGCCGATTTGATTGCCAATCGTAATATTTAATATATATGTAAATTATAGCTGTATAAATAAGTTACTGCAAATCGCAAAGTTCAAATGGATATCTATACTATACTCTATACATACTATCTATGTACCAAGACTTTAACAGACTGTTAACCCGTACACCTCAGTTTTGCGTCGATAGACTTAAGAAATTTGTTTCCTGTTAAATTTTACAGTATTTTTTATTTTTACAATATTTTACATTTTTCTACCTTGACATTTCCATTCGACGACATAAGAAATTTCAATTTCTCAAGAGGCCAACGATAATTTGTTCACTAGACAGAAGGAAGGTTAAGTATCATCTCTTTGATTTCTTTTAGATATCAACCCCACCTAATTAGTCATGGCTTCCTCTTCTATCCACGTCGGTGATATTAAAAGCATCTCTCCTCTTTCTGGGGTCTATCCAACTGCACCAGCATCCGCAGAACCAGGTTTTATTACCAACAATCCAGTTTCTCAATTTTTGTCATCAGTTTCTCAAACTATCATTCAACACAGAAACTCATTAGATTTGGTTAATCCAGGTATTATGGAAAATATCAACAAGGAAGTTTCAAAGGATGTTTTCCTAAGTCTCTATCAATTTACCGGTTTAAAAGCAGATATTAACAAGACTTTTGCAATGAATCCAGTTTTTCAAATTGCTCATAGTTTTGCAATCGGTAGTAAATTACCTGCTTATTCCTTTACTTCAATTATTGCAAATGACCAAGCTTTAGTTCAAGGTACTATTGATAATGAATTTTCATTAACAGGTAGATTAAACTATTCATGGGATAAACATATTGTTTCAAAAGTTTCTTTACAATTAGCACATGGTCAACCTTCTATGTGTCAATTAGAACATGAATATCAAGCAAATGATTTTTCTCTTCAATTAAAGGCTCTTAACCCAGATTTCACCGGTCCAAAATATAACGGTTTATTAATTGGTTCTTTAATGCAATCAATCACCTCTAAATTATCTATTGGTATGGAAACAGTTTACAATGCAATGGATCCAAATGGTCCAGCTCAAGCTGCAATTTCTCTTGCTGGTAGGTATAATGCTGGTGCATGGATTGCTTCTGCTCAATTACAGGCCCAAGGTGCCCTTGTTGCTTCTTTCTGGAGAAAGGTTGCTCCAAATCTTGAAGCTGGTTTAGAAACTACTATTTCAGCATCTCAACAGCCAGTTATGTCAGAATCAATGATGATGCCAACTATTCAAACTACCATTGAAGCAAACACTGTCTTAGGTGCCAAATATGAATTTAGACAATCAATCTACAGAGGTCAGCTCGAGTCAAACGGTGATGTTTCATTCATGCTTGAACATAGAATCTTGCCAACTATTGGTTTGATTTTCAATGGTTCAGTTAATCAATTTAAGAACACTTCTAAACTTGGTTGTGGTATTCAAATTGAGACAGCCGGTAATGAAGAAATTATGATGATGCAAAATGGAATGGTTGATCAGAATGGTAATCCAATCCAAGGTGCTCCACAATAGATTTGAACACCTTTTTTACTGTGTATATAGTTTGTAGTTATCTTATATATGATCCATCAAAAATAAAATGATTAAATGTTTAGCTTTAATTTTGAATCTTGATTGCAAAAAGATAAAAGTTTCAATATAGGAGGCTAAAAATAAAAAATATAAACTAAAAACTAAGAACGAACCTAAAACTTGGAACTTGAAATTTGAACTTATAAGGCGTAAAACTTAAGACTAAAAAAGGAAAAACTAAAATGCTGAACATTCGTGTTGATCTTTTCGAGTTTCATTATCTCTCAATCTTGTTTTTTACCTATTAGTGATACTCCATATCCGTTACTCTTATAATTAGAACACTTACCGGAATGATGCTACCAGGAACGTCCAATTTTGCACCTCGAACGGAGCGTGTTCAAATCAAGCCCAATCATATCCCGGATGGTCTGTTAGAGAGTGTCTTAACAAATTTAATTTCACAGGCAAACGAAAGGTATAGGAAAATACAGGGTGATATTGATATAGATAATCCTTCTACACCTACTCAATTACAACCCAAAACAAAGCGGACAATAGAGGAAGTCAATGAATGCGTGAATATATCAAAGGAATTTCAAAATAGGCAGAAATATTGTGATAGAAAAATTAAAGATTATGATATAATATCTCCTCCTGAAATAATTGAAAGGAAAACAACAACAAATGCTCCAATCTCAGATATATTAAAATTGTCAATTTATGAAATTATGCAAGAAAGTATATTGAATAAATTTGAAAGCGATAAAACTGAATTAGAAATCAATAAAAACACACTATCTCTAATGTCTGAATGGTCAGGGTTTTTTATACAATCATTAGCTCAAAGATTACAAAGGTTAATGGAAATACAGAGAAGGAGACAACCAGATAGAAATGATATAATGTTATTACAACGAGAGGGTTTATTCGATAAATCAGGCATTCACGATATGTATGACCTTTCTAATAGATGGAGTAAATCAATCGATAATAAAGAAAAATATAAAATTATGGTAAGCAAGGCAGACATTGCATTAACTGCATACAATGGGAAGGATGGAGGTTTATTTAATGGTTCAAATGATGATGTACTGACTGAAGATCAATGGTGGATTGATCATGTAGTTCAGAGGGAAAAAAGACAAGCATATATTCCTCAATGGATGCCCCCATTACCACCTGATTATACCTTCAAATCAACTCCGAAATATAATGAGACAGTTATGAACCCTGTTATTTTAAGACAGAAGATAGTCAACGAAGGTAGACTTGGCGAAAAAGCCTTAGATCATATTATTGTAAGAAAAGATTTTCAATTATCTATTCCCTTTTCTGAGCATATCTTGGATGGTGAAGTAGACAAAAATAATTGTACTAATAGCCTTGAAGAGGTTGGAGATGTTGAAGCTACTAACGTTAAAGAAAGTAAAGACCTACTCGATATTACAATTCATCAAAAACATGAAACAGTAGATAATGAAAAAGTTGATTTAGTTGAGTTAGCTAGAACAAGAATGTCTGTTCTAGAAAAAAGACGCAACAGAGAGAAAGCTAGATTTGCGTTAAGAGTTGACTCGGATGAAAGTAAGTTGGGAAAACAATTTGGATTTTATTCTGCAGTTAAAAAGGTTTCTGAGGACTCAAAAATTGAATTAAATGAGTATAGATCAAAGAACTTGAATGATTTAATTTTTAACTTACAAAAGCAGGAACAATTACACGCCCAATGGCTGATAGAACAGGATGATTTCCGTAAGAAGGCTATCGATGAAAGAAGTAAATATGCAGAAGTCAATGAAATTCAATTAGGAACCACTGAAACTCCAGGTAATAATGAAGGCTTTGTATTTTCAAATCTTGATGAAGATGTTGATTTTGAGGTCGAGTTTAGTGATATTGAAGATTTTGACACTAATAACAATAATGATATTGAAGGGACGAGTGGAGTCAAGGTTAGGTTTGAAGATGAGACTGCTTCGCATCAGCTGTCCTAACTAGTTTCATGAAGATCATACCTGGTGAAAGAATATTACTGTCGAAACCTCAATGGTTGATGGATCTTGAAATTGACAACGAGGATACTGCCTGATAACATTGCATATGAGCTATACTAATTGACGTGATGTGTGTGCAGTTCTTAAAATTTGAAGTAGACTTTGGCAATGCGATTCCCAGTGATATATCACTGCTGCAATGACTAGTATGGATGAAGAGGAACAAAAAAGTAATGGCACGGATATGTTTGCTCTATTCTTCCGTAATATAGAAATTAAAAAGTTTATAATAGAAATTATCTTAGTTTAAACATTCTTTACTAATGTGTATGAGCTTCAGGTGGTATATAGAAAGAACAATTAATAAGACTCCATAGTTATATATAATCTTCCATTAACAATGTTTAATGCTCCTCTTCTTAATCCTTAATTCCTAAGATTAATCCTTAATCCAGTTATATACATATATACTCGCATGTTGATTTTTTCTGAGTCTCCAAAAATCACCAATTTTGTTTTAGATCGAGAATTTAGAATTTAGAATTTACATTTTATTTTTAGTGGATTTTCCTATAATCTAAGTCCAATCATCAGACAATAAAACCGTTGAGATATCTGTTTCGGCTATGTCTGGTGTTGATATTTCTAAAATTTATCTGCCAAAAAATTTACCATTTCCAATCACCGTACTGAAAATTCATGTGAAAGAAGGCGATAATATTTATAAACATTCACCTATATTAACATATAAATATTATGATTACGAACCAGTACCCATTAGCGAATTGGATGAAGATCAAACAGACGAGAATGAACGTAAGCTGAAAAAGGTAGAAAACGTTGGAACATATGATTCTTCTGTTAAAGGTAAAATTTCCAAATTATATGTTAAAGTAAATGATGAAATTCTTCATTATAAAATTTTGATTGCTAAAGTAATTGAGCCATGCTCACATCCAATTCAATATGGTGGCTTATGTGCAGTATGTGGTCAACCAATTGAAGAGGAAGAGAATAAAAGAGCACCAATTTCGATGGCACATGGCACAACGAATTTAACAGTATCTTCGAAAGAAGCCGAGACTATTGAACGGTCCTCAACTAAAAGATTGTTAGAAGGGCAAAAGTTATCACTAGTTGTTGATTTAGACCAAACTGTCATCCATGTTACTGTTGATCCAACCGTTGCCGAATGGATGGCTGATCCAACTAATCCAAATTATGATGCGGTTAAAGACGTTAGATCTTTTATTCTCGAGGAATTACCGTTTGTACCAATAGGATACAAAGGGCCCATAATACCTCCTACAAAGAGATGGTATTTTGTTAAACTTAGACCTGGACTACAAGATTTCTTAAGCAAAATGAATGAAAGATATGAAATGCATATTTATACAATGGCTACACGAAAATATGCTGAATCGATTGCCAAGATTATCGATCCAGATGGAATTTATTTTGGTGATAGAATCTTATCAAGGAACGAAAGTGGTTCATCGACACGAAAATCATTGAGAAGATTATTTCCCGTCGATACTTCTATGGTTGTTGTTATTGATGATAGAGGCGATGTTTGGAATTGGTCACCAAATTTAATCAAGGTTGTGCCATATGATTTCTTTCTTGGAATCGGAGATATTAATTCAAGTTTTTTGCCAAGGCAACAATCATTATTGGGACCATCGAAAAGAAGAAAATCTGTTAATATTTTAGAAGAGAATATTATAAAGGAAGGTGAAAGAATTGAAGACAATGCAATAATTGACGATGACGATTTGAATCATAATAACGATGAAGTCAAAAAAAGTTCAGAACAAAAGGGGAAAACTGATATAGTTGTAAGTAATACATCATCCTCACCCGTTGAAATATTATCTGAATTGAATGAAGGTGGTGATAATGTTAGTTTATTGGCAGTTCAAGAAAATGAAAGATCCATTACCCTTGAACAACAGGAGCATGACCGTCCTTTGGCAAGACTACAAGAAAATTTAGATAAAATCATAGAGAAAGAAGAAGAGGGGGAATTTTCAAAAAAAAATAAAGATACTACAAATAAATCGATGAATGAATCTAAAAACAATGCAGAGAACAAAGAGACGCATAATTTGTTATTTGACGATGACAGAGAACTTGAATACTTGGGTCAAGCATTGGTTAGGATACATAATGAATTTTATTTTGAGGTTGAAAAAGCAAATCAGGATCACAGGAAAATAAACATTGATGTCAAGGATATCATGACAGAAATGAAATCCTTAGTTTTCAAGGATTGCGTTTTCTTATTAAGTGGAGTATTACCTCTAGGAACTAGAATTCAAAATGCAGATATAGTTATTTGGGCAAAATCTTTTGGGGCCACCATAGTAGAAAACTATTCTACTAGAGTTACGCATGTTATTTGTAAAAATTCAGGAACATTTAAAGTTAGATTAGCCAAAAGCGTGGATAGAAATGTCAAAGTTGTAAATCCAGACTGGGTATTTAGTTGCATGTCATTGTGGGACAGAATATCAGAGGATGATTTCATTGTCAAGGTTGATAATCTTTTGAGTAAATCCCAAATTGATGACTTTATGGAATTTCATGGGGATCTGAATTTGTCAAATCCTGAAGGTTTGGATTGGGGAGAAATTGACGAAGAAATGAAGGAATTTATGGGATCTGATTACGAAGATGATGATGAAGACGAAGATGAAGATGAAAAAGGTGACAATGAGAATGCTAGTGTCGGTAATGAAACTAGTGAAGGAAATAAGACTTATAAACGAGATTTGGATGATAAATCTTTACCTGATTCCAAACGCTCCAAAACAGAAAGTGAACACTCATTTGAAAACAGTTTTTCTGACGAAGAATTTGAAAGAGATATGTTAGAGCATTTGGCCGATTTAGAATAAATTTTTAATACATATAGAGGGGATTAATTAATCCCAATTCTGTAAAATACTGTAAACTTTATTAAAAGCGCTTCAAAGTCCTCGAGGATTGGACACCACACCGAATGATAGGCAGGTAGGTTATCAAATTTAAATTTAAAAGATTTTGAACCTAGTTTAATACAAGTCTAATATATACCAAACCTTGGTAGTACCCGATCGGAAACGTCAAAATGATGCAAATCGGCATTTTTGTTTCTACTAATTAGTATTTTCTATTTTCAACATATCAGATATGTAACTGAAAGCTACGAATTGTAACTAAAAATTAAAAATGGAAAGTGGAAAGTGGAAAATGGAAAATGCAAAATGCAAATTTCTAAGTGCGTGTACATTATTGTCGTTTTGTGAACTTTCACTCGTTTGTTGTTTGATGTTATAGATTCCTATTTTCTTTTCTTAATTGCTAAGTACTCACTAGACTTCTCTGTTTATATCTGGGTCTTGAATATGTCTACTACAGTTGCCCAAAATGCAGAATCAACTAATTTTCTAGTTGGACTTGCTTATAAAGCTAACGAAATATCGTCTGATGTCATTGAATTTTTGATGAAATTACCAGGTGGTGCTTTGATTATCAACTATATTAAAGCTTCTCATAAGAATGACCCATGGAGAACTGTTTTAGAAGCTCTTTTAGCATTATTTGCTATCAAATATTTTCTTGCTTCGAGGTATTCACAAGATGAAAGAGATAAGATGTTATTATCCAAGAGAGAAACTGATGAGTTAATCGATGATTGGGAACCGGAGCCCATCGTTGTTGATGTTAGACCAGATGAAAGATGGCAGTTAGAAACAAATCCTTTAATTGAAGGTCCAATTGCTAAACAGGTCACTGTTTACAATAATAATACAGTTAATCATAATGTTATTAATTTTGCATCCTTTGATTTCTTAGGTATGAGTATGGATTCAACAGTTAAGGAAGAGTCAATTGAATGTATCAGAGATGTCGGTGTTGGTGCATGTGGTCCTCCAAATTTCTATGGTACTCAAAGTGTTCATGTTAGATTTCGTGAAGATTTAGCAAATTTCTTAGGCTCTGAAGATAGTATTATTTATGGGCAGGATCTTTCGACTCCAATGTCTGTCTTGCCATGCTTCTTAAAGAGAGGTGATATTGTTATTGTTGATGGTGGTGCAAATGTTGCCTTACAAAAAGCTGCACTTATTTCAAGATGTAACATTGAATGGTATAATCATAATGATTTAGATCATTTAGAGGAAATTTTAGAAAGTCTACAAGAAGATTTGAAAGATGGACCGCTCAATAGAAGATTTATTGTTACCGAAGGTTTATCAGAAAATTTTGGTGATTCACCAGATTTAAAGAGATTAGTTGAAATTAAAAATAGATTTAAATTTAGATTAATTTTAGATGAATCATCTTCAATTGGTACCTTAGGCAACAATGGTCGTGGTTTACCTGAAGTCTATAATATTCCAAGAAGTGAAATTGAAATCACTATTGGTACTATGGCTCGTGCCTTTGGTACTAGTGGTGGATTTTGTGTTGGTGACAAAGATATGATATATCACCAAATTTTGACTTCGAACGCTTATGTTTTTTCGGCTGCTTTACCGCCATATGTTGCAAAGGCTGCTTCAACTGTTCTTCAACATTTAACTGATAATGAAAAGGAAGGTCAACTAAACCCATTCATCAAACCATTACATGACAATAGTCGCTACTTGCATGGTCTTTTTACAGACTCAAAAGAATTAAAAGACTATATTGTTGTAAAATCCGCAGTCTATTCACCATCTTTACATTTAAGAATTAATCCAGAAGTTCGTAGAGTTCTAGGCTTACCTGACGCATACGGTGGACCGGGCTCTGTTATTGCCAAGTCATTAAAGAATGGAAATGAGGCATCATATTTTGATGATTTTTACAATTTGGAATCTTTTAAATTGCAAGAAATGATTAATGAATGTGTTGAATCAAAAATTTTACCAACAAGAACCAAGAGGATCTTACATCATGAATTGCTCCCAGTTGTTCCCGAATTAATTCTGCATGTAACCGCCCTACATACGAAAAATGATCTTGACAAGGCATATTCAGTCGTTTCCAAGGCAATCATAAACCATATTGATAGCTGGAGACAACAATGATCAATAGTTGCCAGACTTTTTTTTCCTTTTTTTTATTACAACTTTCCTTTATAATATAATTCTATACATGACATAACTTTTGTGCAAAATATAAATCTAAACATAACTTATAATTTACTGACTTTGTGATTATTGCCTGAGTACCGGGCCCGGATTTAATGATTTCCATATTAACTAATGAAAGCATGAGGCCTAGGCAACAGTGGCTATTTTGCTTGTTTAACATTACAAGAATTAATTTTCATTGCAGTACGATCACAATATAAACAATAAATAACAAACTTTTTAATTTTCCAAACTATTATCAAGAATTCTCAAAAGACAACAGAAACTTCTAGTTAAAGTTTTAAACCATATTAAGATTAAAAGCACATTGGAATTTTTTTGGTAAGTAGGGATGCTGAATCCTTACTATTTACCTCAAAGTCTGATGTTGTTGCTACAAAGTTTATCACATAGTTATTAGAGTGGATATTTTAAATGATATTTAAAGAATTTTATTTTTACCTCTCCTGAATATTACCTTTTGTTTCAGTTTTTGGTGTGAAGAAAGAAATCGATTTCAGTAATGATCATCTTATGTCGTCCTAAAAGAAGATTTTTAGATGTACAGTACGTGTAGATACGTTTCAACAAGTTTAATTGCTGATAAAATATCAGAAGCTGAGCTATCTTTATTGAACCACAAAACAGAATTTCAGGTAGTGATATTTTCAACAATTAAATGATCAGGTTCTTGAAACATTACTATTATCATTATTCTTATCACTCTTTACCGTTCACTGAACCCTTTCGCCGATACTGATATAACATCATATAATTTGAGATCTTTTTTATTTTTTTTACCAATTTTCAAATTTTTATTATAATCGATTGGTTAACGTGGACTCAAACCCATTTCAATATGACCTTAACCCAGCTTTCATTATTGAAAAAAAAATTACCACAGAAAACAAACCAACCTGGCATTCCAGTTCTTTTATTTGATTTTATACCTTCTAGATATTTGAAATGTCTTGCTTTTAAGTATGCTTTAAATGTATCACGTCTTGAAAATCCTCCTGTTTGATGGCATTTATTCTCTGACGATTCATCGTAGAAAGAACAATGATATGCCTTATCTGTTGATTGCTTTTTAAAATAGCGTGAATGGAAAAGGGTTTACGAGTTCAAACCACACAAAAAAATCTACAGTTTCAATAAACATTCATTTAGTTTCAAAAACTTTTCCAATTGGAAAATAAGGATATATACTTAATTTACGATAATTGCTTTTTAAAAATTCACAATTTTTAGTGTTTCTTGATCCCATCAATATATGCTTAAGACAAAAATTCAAAATTCATTTTGCAAACTAAAAAATATCAGTGTTTAACCTCCACACTAGGACTCGAACCTAGAATCTTCTGATCCGTAGTCAGACGCGATCACCATTACGCTATGTAGAGAGCTAACAAGTTTGCTATGGATTGCGCACCACGTCAAGGAAAATGGTTGATTTCAATTTTTTTTGCAACTTTTCCCCCTTTCTGTTGTTTGTTGTGATGTGTCTTTCGAATATCTAAAAAGAGTCGCTTTGTCGACTCCGGTACTAACTAATGATGCACGTGGTTAATATTATTACAGATATTCAAAATCACTTACTGAAATAAGATTACAAAACAAGATTACAACTTGTGACGTTAATCAGTGTTGTAATATAAGAACTCTGTTAGCAGTGTCCATAATGAGTAGATAAATCGGTGATTAAAATAAACTATAAAATACTAAATAAATTGTAAAAAGTAAGAAGACAAAGTAGTCTTCTTATACAGAAATTCATATATACAAGAGTGTGCTAATTATAAACTAAATGAATTACCACGTGTGGGTGTATTGAGTAATAGATTAATAAATGATAAACGGCTTATTCTTAATGCCATTCATTTCAACACTTAATGCCATTTATTTCAACAATGCCATTCATTTCAACAATGCCATTCATTTCAACAATCAGCGGTGCTAATTCATATAAAAGTTCCTGCCACAGTAGTTTCATCCATTCTAAAACAGCGTGAAGGATCATTTGCCCAAATCATTTCAAATAATTCTATCCATAACTTCAAAAATTACTTTGAAAGAGGAATGAGGCAAGGACTGCCGGTCTCTCCGCTAATATTCAACCTGGCTATTGAACCTCTAATTCGACAGATTATGAAAACTGTTAATGGAATCAAATACTCCAGTATAAATGAGATATCTCCCCCTTCTAATAATAAGCCAATTAAAATCTTGGCTTTTGCAGACGACCTGTTTCACAATAATTTAAACGACTTCAAACTCAACATGGAAAATGTTAAGACTTTCTCAGAGTTATCAGGATTGCATATAAACAACCAAAAATCAATTATATATGCTAACAAATCAAATATCCATCATATCCAACATTATATCGACCACAAGAACCATCACATAAAAGTCAAAGATATCCATTCCAACCCTGTCTACCTAGGTATTCCAATACTTTCTATAAACTGGGAAGAAAAGATTAAGCAGTTAAAACAAAGAATTAGGA
>JAJLVQ010000071.1:0-14744 GCA_030570335.1 Pichia rugopelliculosa | reverse complement strand
CAGACGTTATGTAAGTGTTCATTTCTGAATTATAGGCGTCCAAATCCAGCACCGATGGAAAATCAAAGCTGGAAAACGGTTTATCACGTTGAGAACCATTAATTCTTGAGTCAATCTTTAGTCTTATTATCTGGTCTAACTTGCGAGAGATTTGCATTTATCAAAAAGGTCTCGATATCCGTTTCTTGTTGCATAAAATGTTTTGGAGCTTTAGGAGAAGAAACCACAAGAGTTAGAAAAAAAAAACATTAGTTGCAACAACAACAAAATCGAAAGTGTCCGAAGGGTGGCGTACAATTTTGCAAAAGCGAGGGTTTTACAAATAAAATGAGGGTTTTACAAATAAAACAATTATTTTACAAATAAAACGAGGGTTTACACAGGTAAAAAGTGATTATATGTAAAAACTTTATTATACATGCGTAAAAACACAATTTACGTATAAATTGCGGACATACATAAAAAAATATAATTTACCAATAACCAGGATTAATAACTGTTTATCATAACCGATAATCACTTTTTATCATAATTACTGTTTTACAAAATGTTTCGACATATATAAATAATTTTAAATGATAAAAATTGATGTTATACGAGTTCAATGCATTAATTATAACACTAAAGATTAGGTTATTATTAAACCTATAAATTTTGTGTGTCCAGTTTTCTTTTCTTTAAATCCTGTAAAGAATCAGACGTTTCTGATTCATGATCAGAACAGGAGAGCAAACCAGAGATATATGCAGGTTCACCATTTTGTTCATGTCCAGCACCATCGGACTCAGTATCTGATACCAAATTGAAGTTTTGATTATAATTGTTTTGATTGTAATTGTTTTGTTGGGGGATAATTAAATTTACAAGCGGGTGTGCACTTCTTTCCACATGAACAGACTCATTTCTATTTTCCACCAATTCGCCATAATGCTTTCTATAGAAAAAATCAAATAATTCTTTTGTAAAATTGGTAACAGTGTATTCATTATCCTCGTTAAATTTATTCAATAGTATATCGAAAGTTATACTATGTTCAGAATTCAGACATTCCAAATAAGTTTGCAATTGTTTTAGTGGACTAAGAACTCTCTTTGTTTTAACATTTGCATCAAAATTGTTTAAATGAACCAAATCTTTAAATTCTCCATTCAAATCATTTTGATCCCTGAAAGCCCCACCTCTACCCCTTAAATATGTTCTTCTTCACGAAGAAAACCTATTACTAAGATCTTTATCAAAACCTAAAACATTCTTCAAATAAGCTTTCAAAACTGCAATAAAAGTTCTATCTTCCAAAAGAGAGTCATATTCAAACGAAAAGGTGTAGTTAGAAATATATCTCTTTTCACTTTTATTCAACAATCGTTTTACCTTTTCTTGCTCAAATTCATGAATATTATCTAGTATTATTTTACCGTTCGCATTCATGTCAGGAAAATTCAATAAAGTAGAACGCAAATTGTCATAATAAATATTCAGATTTTGAATTATGTCACTTAAATTATCAGAATTATCAGTTAGCTGAACATTTGACACATCTTGATTATTATTTTCATTATTATCAGCATCATTTGTTCCTTGTATCAATTTTTTCGCAGCCCTGTAAGCAAAAAGGTAGGTCATCCTACTTGAAGACCAAGAGAAACGGTCAGAGCCAGAAATAGTTTTCACATGAATGTGTTTTAAACCAAAAAAGCTGATATTTGAAACCTCAAACTTTTTCTTTTTATTGGCATAAAAATTTTTATATACCTTTTCAAGTACAATATGGAAATGCTGTAAATTGTTTAAATTTTCATTGGAACATTTCAGATTATCTAAAATTGATTTAAAAATCTCTCTGCCACCTTGCGTAATAAATTTTAAAAATATTTCGAATATGTAAGGGACTATAAAGTACCTTAAGTTTTTATTCCCAGTATTAAACTTTGTTTTAAGTTTCATATTTGCAGAATTATTGTTGAGGTATTAATCTCAGTATTGATGACTAATCATGCTGACTAATCATGATGACTAATCATGCTGACTAATCATGCTGACTAATCATGCTGACTAATCATGCTGACTAAGCATGATGACTAATCATGATGACTAAGCATGATGACTAATCATGATGACTAATCATGATGACTAATCATCAACATGACTACTATATAAAGGGGAGGTTTCTCCCACCTTTTTGAGTTTTTGTTTTCCTCCACTTTATAGTTTATATTTTATTTTATATTATTTTAATCAATCAAGTATCAATTTAATATGGATATTAACACAAGAATAGTTACACTTCAACACAATCTTCGTCCATTTGGAATTTCCTGTGTAGAACCCAATAATTTACGTAGGGTAATGTACAAAAGTATCATCATTTCTTTGGTAGAAACATGTCTATTGGTGTTGAAATAACTTGAAATATCAGCCTCTGGGTAGTTAGAATATTCTTCAAGAACGTGTTTATATTCATCATGGAAGAAAAATGATGTTTTGGATGCCATTTGCTTATTACAAAAAAGAGAAGAAAGAAGTAACTTTTGTGCCCTGTAAAAATTCATTTCGTGGTCAAGGGTATTACCCTTTTGCGAAGCAAAAAAGTTACCCCGAATGCCGAATGCTTTTGTTTACATATCTTAACGCGCACAGCAAGAAAACTTCTCTCCCCTATAATAGTTTCTCCCGTAATAGTGAGCTGAAAACGATGATAGTGGCGATAGGAAAAGAGGGAACGGTTAATAATAGATGACCAAATGTCGTCGGGCACATATAAAGATATATAGAGCAGTTTCCTCTTGTCAAACTTGTTGTGTAAGCTTCGAAACAAGCGGGTATGAAAAAAGGGAATACTTTTAACAATCCAGGTTAAATCTATTCTTTATATGGCCCATCGTGATTGCGCTGTAGAGAACGACTTAATCTAAAACATTCTAAGTAAGACACTTCTAGTTAAGTTACCTTAACACGTGAAGTGCCACAAATTTTACTTTACAATTGGTAGCATCGGCAAGTGTTCAATAAAGGTAAGTGTTCAATAGAGTTAAAGCAATTTTTAAATTAGCCAAGGAATTATTAGAAAGAGAATATTAATTACAATTAGTTGAAATTAAAATTATGAATCTTAATATATTAAATTTTTTTTTTCAATTAAACTTAATCAATTCCAATCAAATAAATTAATTAATTAAGATTATAATTAACATTAAACTCATTAATTCAAATATCAACCAATAAATTACAATTACAATTTCAATAATTAAATACATATTTAGACAATAAAACCAATATAACTTATTACAATAATTTTTTTTTTGGAAATAAAGATCAAAATAATGAAGTATTTAGTTTTCCTGTTACGAAGGAAAAAAGAATTTATCTTTAATAACATTTAAATCAATAAATTTACTCAATTTAAATGACATTGTATTTGAGATCGGTTGTATTACTTATTCATTTCTACTTCGTTCATCTCTTAATGTTGAAAATTCCGTCAAAAAATTTGAATTAATTGAACATGACTGATAGAATCTCTACTACTAATATTGTTATTAATTGCTTTATCCTTACCTTTAGCAAAAATTTGAAGTATTAATGAATTAACAAATAAAGAAAGAATTTCAATTATTATTGCAAATTTTGAAGACAATGCTAGTAAATGCTAGTAAATGAATTTCAAATCAAACATCAATAAATCCAGAGGTTTTAAGTTTTGTATGGATTAATTTTAAAAGAATAGAATTTTGTTTTAAAACATTCATAGTCATTATTCTTATTTTTAATATTTTGATGTTATTTTGAAAGAAAAGATGATGCCAATACTCATAGAAAAATATGATAATATGCTCAGACAGCTTGATGTTAAATTCCCTAAATTATAAATTGTTACTTTTTTTTTTAAGAAGATTACAAAATTTTTGCAAAATAATTTATTAATTAAAGTAGTACAACTTTTAATTAAATTAAATCTGCATTAATTGTGGTGTATACTGAAAAATTGAAGCATTACATTACGTACATTCAAAATGAATGAAACAACAAGACTTAATTTTATCAATTCAATATCAATAGAAATCATCAAGGAAATCATAGAGGAAATAAAAGAGGAAATAAAAGAGGAAATAAAAGAGGTATTTATAAAAGAAATAATAGAGGAATTTACAGAAGAAAAAATAGAAGTAACTATTTAAATTGAGGTAGAGGAGCTTTCAATAATTATAATGCTGTTAAGAGTGATAATTATCTGGCCAATAAACTAACAATACTAACAATACTAACAATACTAACAATACTAACAATACTAACAATACTGACAATACTAACAACGGCAATGATAATCATATCTTTAATACACTCGACATCCTGCTCATGAGGGATTGTTTCAGTACACTGAATGGGAAGAACCATCTGAGTTTGACAATGAATTTAACGAACCTAATGATTATTAAAAGAGTTTAAAATGATATATACACCGCATACTTGAAACTCAGATTGGCCTCTGAGATTGAGAGTAATTATTAATTATTAATTATTAAAGTAGAGAAAAGGTTCATAGCGGATGTGATGAAAACGTTAACGATTAAATTATAAATTATAGATGAAGAATTAAAATTAATAAAAGTACTTTAAGAAATCCGGTATTATAGAATTATAGAAAAGAAAAGCTCATAAGTAAATAAAGGTTCCCATCAGCACAAAATAAGAAATAAAAATTAAAAAATTAGTTTACGGATTATATCGAGGATATTTTATATTTTAAAATTGAATTATTTTACAATGAGAATTATTTATTTTATTTTTATTATGGGTCATTCTTCTTAGCAAAGATAAAAGATTTCTTCGACGTTAAGAAAATCTATGGTATGTATTAAATATTTGACTCTGAAGAAACCTATATATTTGAAAAATTGGAATGAAATTAAATTAGAATTTTAATTTACAATATGTTACGTTAATCCCAATATAGCTGAAGAAAGATAGAAAACTGTAAGAGAAAACTCAGATAAAATCCGGATATTAATAAAAGAACATGTTCTATTAGTCTCTGAGAATATTATTATAAGATTAAATGATTAAAGATTATATTACTAAAAGATTATATTATTAAAAGATTCTACGATACTCTTAAATGACTATTAAACGATTATGAGATTTGAAGATAAACAGAGAACAGTATACAGAGACAGAAATAAATTTTAAAAGAAAAGTATACTGATAAATTTAAAGATAGTTCTAATCATACATTGAAATTAAAAGAAGATATTCTAGCTAGACATAAATTACTATAGATAAAATGATTGTTTAAGATATAAGAAACGATTAGAAAAGAATTAAGATAGAATAAAAGATTAATTATTAAATGATATATTATAGATTTAGAAAAGCAATGAATCCTCCTCAAAATGTAGAATCGACTAAAGACAAAACCTCACACAAATTATACTAAACACATATTAAACCTCACTAATATAGTACAGATATATTAAATCTCATAGATATATTAAATATAGATTAGAACCTCATAGATATATTGAATGAAGAAAAGTTAAACCTCTTATAAATAAAACTTACTAAGAAAATTTAAACCTCATTAACCTCATACAAGAAATTTTGAAATATTATATGTACATAAAGTGAAACAGATAATAAATATAAAGTTAGACAGATAATGAATGAATCTCATATGAATAGAAATTAGAAAGATATGATAAAGGAACAAAAGATGGAAATGAAACCTATTAAATTAAAATAAACACATGTTTTCCCTCATATTAAAGATTATATTATAAGTTATTTTAAATTGAAATAAGTATTCCATATTATTTAATAGAAGTTAAACTGATAATTACACAACATTATTCCTATTCCCAATTCTCCAAACTTATCTCCGAACTTAAGATTATTTTAAAACGAATTGTTTTACAAGACTTAAAGAATTATTATATTATATTATTAATTATTTTAATGCTATATCCTTTAAACCACATCAATTTAACTATTAGATAAATCAATTATTAAGTCAATCAATTATTACATTAATTAAATTGCTTGCTGAATGAATTCACTAGATTAATATTTTGGAACAAATTAAATAATTTAAGAATAATTTTCAAAGAATAATACTGCTTCAGATACATTGTCAAGATATCTAAATATTTCAAGTTTAGAAATAAATCGTTTAGAAGTTAACACATTACTAGAAAATATTATTGCTCAAAGTGAAATTAACAGCTTCTACCATCCATGCAGCTTTTGTAACGGAAATGGCGGAACTTGGCACATTTTCTTTGAATGTCCAGTGACTATCAAAATTTTCAACTCTACCAACATCACCAACATCCCACCACATCTGATAATAGGAAGGATTCACTCACGATATGATTGGATTCAGATCACCAAACTCATAAAATTTCTATTATTTTCTCAAAAAGAATTCTTCAAAAGATCATTATATAGTGATCCAGATTTTCCCAATACTGTAGATGATTTGATCCAAGTACTTTTATTACAATTTCTTTATGAAAATTAATTTATCTGTTACCATCAGTTTGAAATTTTCACTTTTTAAGAATATTATTTTCAATTTTTACATAGTACATTTTCATATATTTACAATTTTACAATTCCTCTTCCCAAAGGGTTTTTCCAATTTAATTAATTTCAATTAAATTATTTTCCCATTCTAATAATTAATAATTTTCAATTGTTAAAGTACATAAGGTTGAATGGTGCTCAGACGCCTATTTTAAGTAAATTTCATGTATAAGATTGTATAATTTTTAATTTATTAGTAAAAAAAAAAAAAAAAAATAAATCAATTTGAGTCCATTATCAAATCCTTTTAGTTGCCGTTTTTATTTCGTTGCTACTTATTATTTTTATTCCCACCTTTACTATTACAATTAATCATATTACTACAATCATTTTTATTACTACAATTATTTTTATTACTACAATTACTTTTACAATTATTCTTATTATTAAAGTCGTTTTCAATAGTACAATTATTTCTATCACTAACAATGACCTTCTGTTTCTTTTCTAACCAAGTATCATCCTCTTGTTCAATATCAGGGTTTTTTTCTGCGTCTTTGGCCCATTGTTTATCCTTTATATCACTTAACTTTTTACGTTCATCACTTTTATTTCTTTCAAATTCAAAATACCTTGTTTTGTCAAAAATTGTAATATCTGGGAATATAAAAGACTTTGAAGTTTTAACCTGCTCACGCATTATTATCATCACAATTAAATTTAATATGACAACTAAATTTATTACTATAATTATCCCCTTTTCATTTATTTCTGAATTTACTTCAAGTTATCATGTTTTGAAATCTAAGAGCTCAAGTCTTCTTTAAATCTAATATGAATCAAATAAGAATTTTTTGCTATAACATTCAGAAGATCAATTCAACTATTCAGAGAATTGCACATTTTATGAATTATTACACTGACAGAATTTGACTGCAATGATGAAATCAGCTCGTCAATACAGGAAATCCTCAGAAACCTCAATTTCAAATCAACCACGATTCATCATAAAGAAAGGACTTGCATCTTTTACCATGAGTCAATAAAAGTAAAATCTCAAAATATTTTCAAAAAAAGAATGAATCAAAAAAGCCATTCCATAGATTATGTCCAGGATATAAACTTCAATTATCAAAACAAATCTATTTCACTTATCATTGTATATGTTCCGGTATACAACGCCTCAAAATATAATAAACGAGATAAACTGTCAAAGAAAGATTTTCTGAATGATTTCACTACTCAATTAGATTTATATTTACAGTGTCATCAAAATACCATTATATTAGGCGACTGGAATACTCGCCCAATTGAAGCTCCTTCACTAACTCCAGTGGAAAGATCATTACATAGTAAAATGTCCGATTTCAATCTCATAGACATTTTTTACATTGGGACAAACAACACACAAGTAAAATACACTAATATTCCAACTACTGCTCATGGTACAAAAAACCGTTTGGACAGATGCTATATTTCATCGAATTTGAAAAATATATTCAATTTTAAATACAAAGTTCACACCAGATTAACGATGTCAACTCATTTTCCAATTGAAATAAAACTATCGAACACAAATTCCGAATATACATCTTTTGCAAATAATCCAGACTACCACCACAAACCAAGAGCAATACCAAGGTACATTTTTGATAACGAAGGCATTAAAGAACATGTGTTCAAGATCCCTTCAACGATTCAAGATGATAAAGATGGAACTAGAAAATACAACAGTTATATGGAATGTATCAGCCAACGCGTGGAAGCAATAAGGGAAGCATTTTCATTCTTTCCTTCCCACATCAAAAAACGAATTCATGAAAAACAAAAATTGCATCAATCTCTTTCATCCATCAACTATTCAAGACTTAGAAACAGATTTGGTAAAACTGTTGAGAATTCATTTCTTGATGAATCCACTATTTGCGATGCTAATTGGTTTTACACATCACTATTCAACTCCAAAACAAATGATGATCCACAATATGATATGAAATTTGATAAGTTTATGAAACATTTTCCTGAAAAGTTAGATGAAGGGGAACAACTAAGTTTAACAGAACCCTTCAATGAATCAGAACTATTTACGTCTCTTAAAATACTAGTATCCAAAGGCCAATCTGCACCTGGATATGATCAGGTTACCTACCAAGACTGGCTTCAGGCTTGGCCACAATGCAAAACTATTATCAGTCAACTTGCAAATGATATTCTTGAGGGAAATTTCCAATCTGACTCCTCATTTGCCAGAGTTTTAATCAAATTAATACCAAAGAAGAATTTTGATCCCAAAAATCCAAATATTGATGCCCTACGGACGATTAGCTTAACTAATTCTTCATATAGGTTAATTAATTTCAGTTTCACTCAGAGGTTAATGCCACTGCTAAACAGAATAATTGCATTCCCACAGCAAGCCTTCTTACCAGAAAGAAACATTCACTTCAATATTGAAGCCGCAAGACTCATTAGTAAATCCATCGAAACCTCACCTGAAAACAATGCCAGACATATACTATTATTAGACATTAAAAAAGCATTTGATTCACTCGACCTAGTATATCTTGAAAAGGTATTAATTCATGTTAAATTCCCTCCCTCTACAATAAAATCAATTTTGAAACAATGTGAAGGATCTTTTGCACAAATTATTTCCAATCAAATACACAATAATAAAATTTACTTTCAGAGAGGGGTAAGACAAAGGGCTACGATTTTCCCCATTAATATTTAACTTAGCAATCGAACCATTAATTAGACAAATACTGAAAAACGTCGAAGGTATTAAATACTCTAATATCCAAGACGTTTCGCCACCATCTAACAGCAAGCCAATAAAAATCCTTGCTTTCGCAGATGATTTGGCATTATTTCACAATGACATTAATGATTTTCAACTCAATATGGCAAAAGTCAAGAAATTCTCACAATTATCAGGGCTTCACATTAAACAGAAAAAATCCATTATATATGCCAACAATTCCAGTTTAAAACTGATTCAAGATTCAACTAACATAAATGGTAATCAGATCATGGTCAAAGACATCAAGTCTAACCCTGTTTACCTAGGTATTCCTTTATTACAAATCAATTGGGAAGATAAGATCCAGAAATTAAAAGAAAAAATTAGGAAAATACTTTTTATTGATCTCAATCTCTATCAACGAGCAATTGCCTTCAATACTTATATTTTTTCAACACTTTACTTTTTTGATCAACACGATCCGATCCCAAAAGAAAGGCTTGCAAACTTTATGAGTTTTTGCAAACAAGAAATAACGAAATACCTACCAATATCAGTTCCAATATCTAGAATACAATGGCATTCCCCACATAAATATGGTGTGGATCTGGAAACCCAAGTGAAAGGAAGACGAGCATATTACATTTACATTATGTTATCGGCCGATTCAACTAAGCACTTCCTTGAACAACATCCATTCATTATTAATTTAAAATATGCAATACAAATCATGGTTAATTGTCTGGTACGAAATCAATCCGCCAAGGGAAAACTTGAATCTCATGTGGTTGAAAACTTGTGCAAGAATAAACCTCCAACATTCAATATCAGTAAAATTCAATTTGAAGGTACTACGTTGGAAGAAGTTATCAAAACTATTTCCTTTACAATTATATTGCAACTTCCGACTTTCAAATTAACTAAGAAAATCAATCAAACAGATTTGTCCACAATTGAACTTCCGGTTAATCTGATATGTAATATTCAGAAAATTTTAAAGAAGGTAGCAAACAAGCAAAAACCACAACAAATCAATCACGCACAATATTCCAATATTACTATAGAATTACAAGGTTCTCCAATACCAAAGAATATCATCTATTTCTTAGATGCTTGGCATTCGATCATAACATGTAGCATCGAAATACAACCAGCAGTTCAATATTTCACTTTCAGAAGATATAATCAAATGGTTCAATCTTCTATCACTCTTCACACATGGCAACTAAAAGAATCATTTAATGAATCAATTGAAATTAATTTAAACTCTTTTAGACATTATTCAAAACGTATCCATTCTTATCTAAATTCAACGGATACTTCAATTGCATACTGGAATGATAAAATACAAATACCATTATCCCTCTGGTATAAAGTAATTTCCAAACTATCAAGATTTCATAACTCAGATCATGTTGGTTTCAATGAAATATACGAGTTACAAGTTGGTTTATTGAACAAGTGTTTTTATCATCCTTGTCAATTTTGTGGAGGCAGAGGTGGAACACATCATGTCTTCTTTGAATGCAAAGAAAGTGAACAGCTCGCAAATAGATATATGCCAGCCAATACAAAGCTACAAGAATGTGTTGGAACCATTAATACGAAACAAAATTTTAAAAAAATGAATAAAGCAATATTATTTTTAATATTTGCAAATAAAAATTTTTCAAAGAAAAGCAACAAAAAGAACCTTCGATTTCGGAGCAGTTCATTAATCAGCTTCACATGTTATTTAAATATGAAAACTTAAATGACTTTCAATAGTGAAAATGATTAAATATTAATTTCTGAGAAAGATAATTACATAAATAATGTTATGTTAACATTTTATACAAGCTAACGAGGAAAAATGTTTCCAGTATGTAAAACTTTATAAAATATATAATATTAGTAATAAATCTTTCTTAAAAAAAAAAAAAAAAAAGATGGCAAAAAGTCTGTTTCCAATAATAAAATTGATACAATAAAAAATTGGCAACTACCAAAGACTACTAAAGATTGGTATAAGATTTGTTAACTATCTAAATCATTTTATTCCGAATGTCGCTGTGTTATTAAAACCAATGTACCCATACTATCATTTCAAGGTTAAAAAAGAAAATGCAAAATTACCATCACCAATTAGTTTGGAAATCTTAAAAGAAAATTTTATAAAACTTAAAGGAGCTATTTGTGCAACGGTTGAACTACAATTATTCGACCCAAATAAAGAAGTATTCATTATGACAGATGCGTCTAATTTAGGTGCTGGTGGTATTATTTTACAAGAATTTGCAAAAGATCCTAAATGTTTAGTTCCAATCGCATTTTTTTCAAAAAGTTTCACCCCTACCCAGCAAAGATATGCAACCTTGGAAAGAGAATTACTTGGCATCTTATTGGCAGTAAACCATAATTATTTGTTGTTGTCACCTAAGATTACAGTATTTACTGATCATCAAGCGTTAGTTAGTTTTTCAAGGAAGAGCTCAATATTAAATTCAAGAATTCTTATATTCGTTGAAACATTATCTACTTATCCACTACAAATCAAGTATAGTGCAGGAAAGAAAAACGTAGCAGATTTATTAAGTAGATACAATATTACTGAACGACCACTTATTTCCAAAATGGATTTCAATCAACTAAAAATTAGGATACAGTTCAATAGGATTATTTCACAAGACCAATATTCAAAGTTAAATCAATTTACAGATGAGGATATGGAAAAGATTTTAGATTGTTTATTAAAGAAAGAAAAACTTCCCATGAGATTGAAAGATATATCTGATAACTTTATTATATACGATGATGAACTACATTTAATACTTGAGTCACAAATCTTAAAAGTAATTTTATTTCATGATTGTCAAGAATTGATGCAAGAACAACACAAAAGATATCACGTCCACCAATGGTTTTATTAGATATATTACATATGAAAGGTTATTTTCATCCACAGAGACAATTGATTGCAACTGATGTGGTGAAAAATTGTCCAAATTGTGATTTATTTTCCAGATTTTCAGACTTACCGGCTTCTTATCAACAAGCCAAGACTCCAGGATTGGGTCAAGAATGGCACATTGATTTTGTAGGTCCACTCCCATCTGCACACCTTCCAGATTACATGAACATAAAACCGGTTCGGTTTTTGATTGTCGCGGTAGAATATGCTACTGGCTATTGTGTTGCTTTGCCTTGAACTTCAATGTAAGATACAGTTGTTACTAAGTTTATTACACAATTATTGGTTTTATACGCAATATTGAAGGTTGTTTTTTCAGATAACGCAAAAAATTTTGTTTCAAAATCTACACAGGCATTTGTTAAACAGTATGGTATAAAATGGCAATTTGTGAGTAGATATTGCCCACAAGCAAACAGCAGAGTAGAAAGAGTAAATGGTATTTTCAAGAAATTATTCCAACGTTTCAAGCTTGGCATTTGTTCATTTATCAGGTATTAGCAATATATAATAACACAACAACGATTTATGATACTTGTCCAAATGAACTATTTTTTGGTGTTAAAACAGAAAATAATTTTCAACATGATCAATTAAAGTTATTAATGGAGAAAATTTACAAGGATATCCCACATACTGTACAAGAAGTTGATGCAATTATATTACGGCAATATCAATTGGAAATTTTAAAGGAACATCGTAATTTGATAACTACAAAAAAACATACCGCAAGACATGATTTGAAACAGTTAAATGATCCGAAGTTCAACAATAATGCTTACGTTGTTTTTTTTTTTTTTTACTAATAAATTAAAAATTATACAATCTTATACATGAAATTTACTTAAAATAGGCGTCTGAGCACCATTCAACCTTATGTACTTTAGCAATTGAAAATTATTAATTATTAGAATGGGAAAATAATTTAATTGAAATTAATTATATTGGAAAAACCCTTTGGGAAGAGGAATTCTAAAATTGTAAATATAGTGAAATGAAAATGTAGTATGTAAAAATTGAAAATAATATTCTTAAAAAGTGAAAATTTCAAACTGATGGTAACAAATAAATTAATTTTCATATATTTGTTAATTCATTTATAGTAAATAATACTTCAAATTTTTTGCTAAAGGTAAGGATAAAGCATTTAATAACAATATCAGTAGTAGAGATTCTATCAGTCATGTTCAATTAATTCAAATTTTTTGACGGAATTTTCAACATTAAGAGATGAACGAAGTAGAAATGAACAAGTAATACAACAGATCTCAAATACAATGTTATTTAAATTGAGTAAATTTATTGATCTAAATTCTTTTTTCTTGTGTAACAGAAAAACTAAATACTTTACCATTTTGATTTTTATTTCCAAAAAATTTATTGTAATAAGTTGTATTGGTTTTATTGTCTAAGCGGTAATATTTATTTAATTATTGTAATTGTAATTGTAATTGTAATTGTAATTGTAATTGTAATTGTAATTGTAATTGTAATTGTAATTGTAATTGTAATTGTAATTGTAATTTATTGGTTGATATTTGAATTAATGAGTTTAATGTTAAGAAATAAATTTAATTTGATTGGAATTGATTAAGTTTAATTGAAAAAAAATATTTAACATATTAAGATTCATAATTTTAATTTCAGCTAATTGTAATTAGTATTCTCTTTCTAATAATTCCTTGGCTAATTTAAAAATTGCTTTAACTCTATTGAACATTTACCTCTATTGAACACTTACCTTTATTGAACACTTACCGATGCTACCAATTGTAAAGTAAAATTTGTGGCACTTCACGTGTTAATGTAACTTAACTAGAAGTGTCTTACTTAGAATGTTTTAGATTAAGTCGTTCTCTACAGCGCAATCACGATGGGCCATATAAAGAATAGATTTAACCTGGATAATGCATTTAATAAAAAAAGTGAAAATTTTTCACCAAATGAAAAGGTTTTTTCTACTACACCCAGCGCCCTTTCAAAGGTCACAAACCATTCAGAGCTTGCTGTGCACTCTGATAACCTATCTCCAGATGCTACAAATTTTATCGGTTCAAAAAATTCTTTAAAACAAACCCCAGAGTCAATTTTAGTTGGAAATCCTGTAATTTCTACCAAAAATTTATCAACTTCAACAATTTCCAAAAATTCAGAAAATTCGCAAAAAAAAAATTCTAAAAAAATAGAAAATCAAAAAAATCAAAAAAATCAAAAAAAAAAATTTACCACAAACAACAGCAATTTCTTACCGTGATGTGGCTAAAGGAACAGCGGTCTTATCAGAGCATGATAAAAGACGTCAACAAATCAAACTTTCTTTAACTAGAAAATTGAAATCCTATCAGGGATATGATCTCCAGCAAAATTATGACTCAGTTTTCAGAGTTACATCAACTACATTATTTAAATTTGAAAGTATCAGTAGAATCTTCACCATCTTTGAAGACAAAATAAAGGAATCAAAATCTGATATTAAGAAGTTATCAGAACTTTTCCAATTCATCCAGACCAGATTTGAGATTGATTCATCAA
>JAJLVQ010000070.1:0-14847 GCA_030570335.1 Pichia rugopelliculosa | reverse complement strand
GATAATTCTATTTAAGATATGAACACCACATTTTGGACTTTAAAGGATGTATAATAAATTGGAGGGTCTATTATCATTTCAGTGGGGAAATTATTTTCTTCCCATGAAATTCCAAAGGGGAAAATAGGAATTTTTTTTATCTCAGAATTTTCCATTTTGGGAGTGGAAGGTTCATAAAATTTCTAAATTATCAAAATTCATAGATTATAAGTGGTGTGTCTACAAAATATCTAAATTGATTATAGAATACTACAAATTTAATATAAAAACTCAAATATATGACAAGTCATAAATTTTGTGGCTTGTTGAAAAATTTCAAAAACACAAACAAAAGCTAACGAAATTGATCTTCAATTTGTGACACATCAGCTTTATGTGATACAATTATGTTAGAAATTGTTACTAAAACAGCTATTTTATGAGACAAGCCACCTGTGGAAATTAAATTAAAAGTCTGTTCTGTCAACTATAAATATGAGGAAAGTCTCCTGTATCCATAACTACAAACTACAACTTGAATCTATTATAATATCAACCAACACAACAATTAAAAAAAAGCAATCAATTCCACTATGACAACTGTTAACATTACTACTATTGATCGTTCTAACGAAAGACAAGTTACAAAACATATCAATTCAGTATTTACTCATTTTCAAAAGACAAAGACAAAGGTGTTGCTATCCGCTTATTATCAATGGTATAAATCCAATCCAGATTATAATTCCGAAGAATTATCAGCATTTAATCAAACTGCTAGAAAAAATAAAAATGAAATTACAGGTAAATCCAAAAATACCGTCGATACAGTCTATGGTGATAAATATGCAATTATGCTTACTAAATTCATTCTAAAAAATTTCATTTTTGAAGACCAACTTTTAAAAATTGCAAAAGAATTGACAGAATTATCTAAATTCGAAGGTAGGGGTAATTTAGGATTTAGTAGTTTATTTACCAAAGTTGAGATTGAAATGATTAATGATATTTTTAGCTTGTTGAGAGTCAAGGATGGTAAAATTGATGTTCTAGAAACTCCTGCAGAAGAAAGAGAAAGAATTAGAGAACAAGAGAGAATTATTAAGAGGGAAGAATTAAAGAAAACTTACTTCATGTCTAACAAAGTTATTATAAATGCGGAATCCAAAGTTGAGAAAAAACCAGAGGTAGTTAAGGATAAAAAGTCCACCTTTATTTGTGATGATTTACCAATTGAAAAAGAAGAAACAGATTTCAAAAGTGACCATGAAAGCGACTTACCTGATTATGAAATTCCAATAGAAAACGAAGCTAATGAAACAATTCCTTCTGAAAAGGAACACTCTGAAAAGGAATCAATATTAGATGGTCCTAATAGAACAGTATCAACAGTTGCAATTCCTATTGAATCCATTGGTACATTGGCTGAGTGTATGAAATCATTAGGCATGAGTGTTAGTCGTATTACGAAATATGCAACACAATAACCGATAAAAAAATTTAATCATCATTTCTATTTTGTTCTTTAATCTATCTTTTTATTGTTACATTTTATATTTTCTATCTTTCTTTTGATTTCCATTTTATCAAGTCTTATATTTTCATTATTTCATTAAATTTTTTACATATATCTATATAGAATTCCTATATATTAATTAACGTTTTTCATAATTTTACCAATTAAACTTTAGTCATTGTCATTGTCTAGTGACTCGGTCCATCTTTTAAACAACAACTCATCATTTTGATTAGTTTTATTAGATTCATCAAATTTCCTTTTAAAATTTCTTAATTCATTTAATTCTATTTGTTCCAAAATGTAATATTTTGGCAAAAATAAATTTTTCAGATCGGCATTTTCACTACGCATAATTCTCTTCAATAATAACTTAAAAAATTTACTGAAAATATATCTATATTTTAAGTCTGGATCTTCAAAAAATGATGAAATAAATATACCTTCAAAATTAACCAATTGATCATATTCGGATGTTGATAGATTCGATCGTTGTAAAATTTTATTGAATGATTGATTCATAATTGCAATCATTTGCCTCTTAAGTTGGCTTGATTTCTCTTGTTCTTCTAAGGTTAACGTTTTATTGTCAATAAACAATGGACTTTGGGGGACTATATCTATATTTCTGACAGATTCAGTAATTTGTTTCAGAGTACTGGATTGTGATTGTAGATCCCATGCCACAGTACCTAAATTCGAAGATGATAACCCAATATAATCTGAGTTTGAACCTCTATTACTATTGTTGTTTTCATTAATATTACTATTCCTTTTATGAGCATTAGTATTAATTTCAGTTGGTATATAATAAGGTCTTGTGACATTACCAGTTTCTAAGTCCCAATTCCATTTTTTTTCTAATAGTGAACGAATCTCTTTACTAGTTGTATTTTTACCTGCTTTAAGATATGGATGATTTAACAGTTCGCTAACAGAGAGTCTTTTAGAAACATCCTTTTCTAAGCAAGAATTGACAAAATCTTGGAAATCATTTGAAAAACTAGAATCCAATGATGGTGATGGGCCATTTGTAATTTTGAATAAAACTCTCATTGCATCAAATTCGGTCAATGGAGGTTTCCCATAAGCCATTTCAATTGCTGTAATACCTAAACTCCAAACATCTGCCTTAAAACTATATTGTTCTTGTTTAATAACCTCAGGTGCCATCCAATATGGAGTTCCAACAAAGGTTAACCTTTTACTCATATTATTCGATAATTGAGTTGCAACTCCAAAATCTCCCAATTTAACTTCACCATTCAAACCAATCAAGACATTAGCGGCTTTAATATCTCTATGAATTTTCCCAGTATTATGTAGATATTGCAATGCATTTAACAGGTTGCCAATTATATAACTAATTATTTGTTCACTAAATGGACCAGCAGTTAGTAGATCAGAACATGAACCAGCACCGAGATATTCCATTATGATCCACAGTTTATTACTCCTCATAAAGCATCCATAGTATTGCGTAATGTTTTTATGATGACATGTTGAAAGTATTATAATTTCCTTTTGAATATCACTTAGATCATCAGTTGTTTCCAATGTAATCTGTTTAACGGCCACTTGTCTGTGAGCTTTTAAATCTAGTGCGGAATAGACCACACCAAATGCCCCTCTTCCTAGCTCCATTCCCAGCTGGAAGTCATCTGCCGAGTATTCACGGGCCATTACAGAAAAGATGGACACGAATAGAATGAAACGAAAAATAACTTAACAGTTAACAATTTTCTGAAATGTCAACAAACAAAACATGTCTGAAATCTGCTATTTTCCTGATTCAGAAGCGAGTGGTGTTTCAATTTTCAAATTTTCAAATTACTTTTTTGAATTAAAAATTATGAATTACATGAATTAGCCTTAATTGTAGTCTTTTTTTGGATCCATTTCATAGCAATAAAAAATCAAATATTCAACTTCAAGACAGATATGCAACGACCTCTTATAAGTATCTGTAAAGCAAATGTTCTAAAATATCAACCACCTCTTCGAACTCTAACAACTTATAAAAATTCAATAATTTCAAACAACTTCTCTAAACGTCGATATACCACCAATAATAATGATAATAATGATAATAATGATAATAATGATAATAATGATAATAACGATAATAATAAAGTAAGTAAAAAATTAAACAATATAAATAAAGTATCCAAATTTCGAGCTGATTCAAACTTACCATCAGAAGCACTAACATCAGCGGACTTAGTATTGGCACACACAACACAATCTACGTTATCAACATACCCATATCAAATAAATAAATCGTCCTCATCTTCATCTTCATCTTCTTCTTCATCCTCATCCTCATCTCCTTCCTCGTCTTCATCGAGTTCTGTATCCGGATTATCATCCTCATCATTATTAAGATGTATATTATTTAATAAAGATGGTAGATATCGAATAATGTCAACAGATGCACAGAAAACTCAATTATTATTGAAGCACGATTTATTACCAAGAGATTTGAGGAAAATTGATAAAGGTTATGATGATATTGTACCATTAATTGTCATTAGGGAGAAGAGTATATTATTAAGTATTTTACATATCAAAGCTTTAATCAAATCAGATTCTGTTGTATTGTTCAATTATGATGGGACATATTCAGATAATAAATTGATCAATAATATTAGTGAAAAGTTGAGAAATCCTCAAGGTGATAAACTAGACTATGAAATTCGTGCATTGGAGACAATATTTGCTGATGTAATTGATAATTTAATGATTGAAATGCAAGTTCATGTAACTGTTGTAAATGGCATATTAAAAGAATTAGAAAATGATTTAGATTTATCTAAATTAAAATACTTATTAATTGTCTCTAAAAAGTTAAGTCATTTCTTACAAAAGGCAACATTAATTAGAGATTTAATTGATGAAATGTTAGATCATGATGATGAATTATCAGAATTATATTTAACTGAAAAGAAAGGTACACAACGATCAAAGGATGATCATCAAGAAGTTGAATTAATTTTAGAAAGTTATTCATTACATTGTGATTCAATTGTTCAGACAATTGAAAGTAGAGTTAATGATGTTAGAACAACCGAAGAAATCATAAATATTATATTAGATTCAAATAGAAATGATTTGATGTTATTAAATTTAAACTTAAGTTTAACTTTATTGTGTTTAGCTGGTCTATTATTTGTTGCCGCTAGTTATGGAATGAATTTAGAGAATTTTATAGAAGAAAAAGATGTTTGGTTTTGGTTAGTTATTGGAGGCTCTACAGTATTTTCCATTGCAATTTTTAGATTAGCAAATAAAAGACTAACTAAATTGCAGAGAATTCAGCTATCACATAGATAATAAATAATAAATATTAAGATATTAGGTTTCTTTATTTATTTATACATTTAAAAAAAAGAAAAAAAAAAGAAAAAAAAAAAAAAAACATTTCAGCCCTATTTCTTTTCATCCTCTTTCTTCCCCAAAGCTGATTCATCCCGATGGTTGGTAGAACTATTATCCTGTTGTTTCTTCTTCATTAAAACCTTAGTTAATGCACTTAATCCAACATTATCGCTTTTACTTGAAGATCCATATAAATCTTTACCCCTTGCCTGAGAGCTGAATAAATTCTCCTTCGGAGGTTGTGTATTTACAGGTTGGTTTGTTTGATATGTTCTTTGTCTTTGTCTTTTATTATTATTTATTCTTTCATAATAATAATCATCATCTTTTAATTCGGGTTCTGGATATCTATCATATCCACTGTTACTATATGATCTCTTTGGTCTAGTTGATGAATGATATGTATCGTGTTGTAAATGTTTAGGAGCAGGTCTACCGCTAATACGTTGATGTCCATAACTTTCAGTTTCATAATAATTATAATCATCATTTGTATTATCATAAACATAATCATATTCGTAGTCATAATCATTTTGATTATTAAATCTAGGAGCAGGCCCTGCTGGGATCCTTGCTTGTTGATGACGATGAGTACTATATAATTGTTGCGCTTGCGGTGGTTGTTGTTGTTGTGGTGGTGGTGGTTGATTAAATGTTGAATCTGCACGATTCATATAATTTGAAGTTTCAGTACCATATTTACTATGATTTAGGGAATTATTATTGATATTGTTCATGTTATTGTTGTTATTACCAATAGAATTAACCGATGTCTTCATTTCATCCTTAAATCTTTTAACATCAGATTCATGAGATTCTTCAAGATTTGATAATTTGATAGTTGAACAAGGTAAAGGATTTATTTTGAAAAATTTTGAATTTAAACATTTAATTGCATTATATCTTTTCATTGGATTCAATGATAACATACCAGATAATAAATCTATTGCATCATTTGACATAATTTTAGAAAATTGAAATTCCAAATTTCTTGAATAATTAATCTTTAAATCAATTCCATTTCTATTAATCAAATGAGCATTTGGGAAATTTTCTGAATTTGGAGATCCTAATAATTTAAATATAATTTCAGCTTGATGAATATCTGATTTACCTTCTAAAATAGGTTTTTTAGTAAATAACTCACCAAATACACAACCAATCCCCCAAATATCAACTGAAGTTGTATATTTTTTATCACCTAATAATAATTCAGGTGGTCTATACCAACGAGTTACAACCAATCCCGTATATTCGAATTGGCCACCACCTGGAGGAGAATCTTCGAATTTTGGTATTTTACCATGATATAAACGAGCTAAACCAAAATCTGCAATTTTAATTATACCAAAATGATCCAATAAAATATTTGCCGTTTTAATATCACGATGTAAATAACCATTTTGATGTATATAATTGATTCCATTTAATAATTGTAAAGTAATACATTTAATTTGAGATAAATTCAAATTAATTCTTGGATTATTTAATAAACCATTTAAATCAGATGAAATATATGGGAAAACTGTATAAAAATGAGAATTATCATAAACCATATCAATAATTTGCAAAACATTTAAATTTTTCAATTTTTTCATAATTGTAATTTCTCTAAATGCAGTAATGGGGAAACCTTCCTTTTTATCTGAAAGTATAAATTTTTTAATTGCAACTAATTTTTTAGTTGATTTTTGTCTTGCCTTAGTAACTACACCAAAGGTTCCCTGACCTAATTGGTTGTAGAGATCGTAGTCAGAAAGAGATGCCATGTGGGTTATGGAGGGCATTGTGAAAAGAAAGAGAGCGGTTACCTCAGAAGAAGAAGAAGAAGAAGAAGATTAGAGATTATAGTTTAGTTGTACACCATATATGCATGTACTATATATACTAATACTGGCACCCTTAGGGGGAAAAAAAAAGAGCGAGAATTAAGATTCAATTTCTATAAAACCATCATCATAGCTTTTTTTACCCAAAACGGCAATCACCACTTCTGCTCACGTGACACCTTCCAATTCATGTTGAAACACCACCCATTACCGCATTGGGACACTCCCCCCACTCTATCACCATCTCCATCTCCATCTCCACTCCCCCCACCAACAGTGCCGCACCTTCAAACGGCACAAAAAAAAAATTTTTTAGCGGTTTTTTATGAAAAATGCGGTGTTAAGGAAACGTTTTTATATTGATCTCTATATATTATATATGTTTTTTGATAGTACAGTAAGTAATAATAATAATAATAATAAATAATATTTTAATTAATATTGGTTGTTGAAAGGTGAAAGGTAGGATGTTTTATTTTTTTGATATTTCATTTCATGTTTAATCTACTAAACTTGTACTGATTACTGTCGTCCCTTACTTGATCTATCGACGTCAAATTAATCATTGCTTACATATATCCTTCTTCAAGTGGTTCTACTTTTTTTTTTTGTCTTGTCTGATCTGGTCTCTCCCTAGACAGTATAGTATAGTATAGTATATATATCTATATCCAATTACACATATCTATCACATGTATCGTTTCCCTGAATATCAATTATAGTTACATCTAAATAAAATTAAGAAACTCATCATGTTCACTTCCTTAATTCAACTTTTAGGTGATAAGTTTACTATGTTTTTCAATACCCTTATAAATATATTTAAAAATGTCACCTATCCAAATATTCATCATATAGGTATATATTTCCCATTTTTATCATCTTCAAAGAAAGAAAAGAAATCTCTTGAAATTAATACGGATTTATTCAACATCGAATCTAACTATAATAAATTTACTTCAACTTCTAAAAATTTACATTCCTGTGCTGTTGGTGATTTTGATTATGATTTTACATCTCCAAACCCCTTTAACTGGGACTTTCACAATTTACTTCTACCAAATCAACCAAACAGTGATACAATTAATACTAGTATTGATAATAAAAATGGTAACGAAAATAATAAAATCATTCATCATAATCATAATCATAATCATAATTATGAAAATGATCCTAATTCTGTTCCTCCCATTAAGGGGATATCTTCAGATCAATTGAATAATTCAAATCAAATATTTAATCCAATCGAAGCTCAATCCTCAACTGAAATTTTAAATAATTTTACGAAAAATTTCCAAAATCAGTTAAAAAATAATGATGAATTATTTCAAATTTATAATAATCAAAATAATCATGAAGTTTTTGAATTTTCAGATGATGAATTGGATGATTATGATAATGATCATTGTAGTAATCATACTAATCATATCCATAATAATTCTTATAGTGGATATGATGATGATGATATTTTACCTTTGGATGATGAGCTAATGATTTCCATAACTAGAAAACATAATCAGACTAATCAAACTAATCATACAAATTTAAATCAATGTTTGATAAATTCAGATAATTCAGATTTCTTAACATCTTCAAATGAAATTAATTCAAATTCTTCAAGTACTTCACCTGAAAAATTCCCAGTTAAAACTGAAATTATTATTGAACAACCTACAAATATTTCCAAACTATCAAAGAAGCATTCATTGGTAGAAAATCATACTAATATGTCATATAATACATCTGCCATCCCTACAACATCAATTAAACCAAAGAAAAAATATAGAAAATTATCATTCTCTTCCAAACCATCATCAGATTATTTAACAATCATAACAGCATCAATGCCAACAGTATCAATAAATGCACCAACTTCTACTTCTCCATTATCATCATCTTCATCTTCATTATCTGAAAAAGTTTATACCTGTACTGAATGTCATGCAATTTTTAAAGTCAAAGGTTATTTAACAAGACATAGAAAGAAACATTTTAAATCAAAACCATTTCAATGTCCATATTTTGATCCATCAATTGCTTATGATGAAAATAATTTGGATTTAAATGATGATAAAATCCCACGTTGTCATCCAACTGGTGGGTTTTCAAGACGTGATACTTTTAAGACACATTTAAAGGCTTTACATTTTGTTTATCCAACAGGTACGAAATCTGGTGATAGAAGTGATAAAAAGGGTAGATGTGCTGCATGTTTTAAAGAATTTTCAACAAATAAAGAATGGTTAGAAAATCATGTTATTACAAATGAGTGTGATGGTATGTTAACAAAATATAAATAATTCATCATTTGTTCTGTTTTATTTGACTTATTAGCCTTTTATTTCTTATTCTTATTCTTATTCACATTCATTTTCTTATTAATATTCTTATTTTTATTTTTATTTTTATTTTTACTATGATTTTTGTTTTTGTTTTTATTATTTTATTTTTACTTTTACTTTTACTTTTATTTTTACTTTTACTTTTACTTTTACTTAGACATTTAGTAGTATCACTTTTCATAGTTTTATTACATCGTTTCCCTTTTTTTTTTTTTTTTAAATACCTTTTCAACGCTTTATAGATGCATTTCCAATTTTCCAATTTTCCAATTTTCCAATCAAACGACGATCGACGACAACGACGTCACCACAACAATTCCCACCGTTGTACCCACGCCCTCAAAAATTTCAACCAACCACCTCAGATTCTTCCACCTCCGGAACACTGTTGCACATTGTCATCCTTTTTTTTAACTTGGTCTGAACATAAAATTACCTGCTTTCTTCATTCAATTGATTTCATCTGTCCGTCACCTGTTCTTTATTTAAACTCTTTATATTTTCCTACTTTCTTATTTCCTTTCAATTTATTTTCTTTTTACTTATTTCCTATTCTTCTCTTACTTTAATCTCAATTGATTTTATCTCTTTTCACAAGATAATCTATCTATCGATCTATCTATCTATCTATTAAAACAATCTTCATCCTTTTATCAAAATGTCAACAAGTTCAAAAATTTCCTGGTTAACAAGTTTCGATGTTAATCAAACTCCTGACAAGAACTTCAGACGTTCTTCAATCATTGGTACCATTGGTCCAAAGACTAACTCCGTTGAAAAGTTAACTGCTTTACGTAAGGCTGGTTTAAATATCGTTAGAATGAATTTCTCTCATGGTTCTTATGAATATCATCAATCCGTTATTGATAATGCAAGAGAATCTGAAAGAGTTTACCCTGGTAGACCATTGGCAATTGCTCTCGATACTAAAGGTCCTGAAATTAGAACCGGTACAACCGTTGATAATAAGGATTATGAAATTCCTCCAAAACATGAAATGTTATTCTCAACTGATGAAAAATATAAAGAAGCTTGTGATGATAAAGTCATGTATATTGATTACAAGAATATTGTTAGAGTTATTCAACCTGGTAAAATTATCTATGTCGATGATGGTGTTTTATCATTCTGCGTTTTAGAAATTATTGATGACAAAAACATCAAGGTTGTTTCAATTAATGCAGGTAAAATCTCTTCTCATAAAGGTGTTAACTTACCAAATACTGATGTTGATTTACCAGCACTTTCTGAAAAGGATAAGTCTGATTTACTTTTCGGTGTTAAAAATAAGGTCCATATGGTTTTCGCTTCCTTTATTAGAACTGCTAATGATGTCCGTGAAATTAGAAAAGTTTTAGGTGAAGAAGGTAAAAATATTCAAATTATTGTTAAAATTGAAAATCAACAAGGTGTCAATAATTTCGATGAAATTTTAGCTGAAACTGATGGTGTTATGGTTGCTCGTGGTGATTTAGGTATTGAAATTCCAGCACCTCAAGTTTTCATAGTTCAAAAACAATTGATTGCAAAATGTAACCTCGCTGGTAAACCAGTTATTTGTGCAACTCAAATGTTAGAATCAATGACTTATAATCCAAGACCAACTCGTGCTGAAGTTTCTGATGTCGGTAATGCAATTGTTGATGGTGCTGATTGTGTTATGCTTTCTGGTGAAACTGCAAAGGGTAATTATCCTATTGAAGCTGTTACAATGATGCATCAGACTGCTTTAGTTGCTGAAATGTCTTTACCTTATTACTCTAACTTTGCTGACTTGAGAGAAGCAACTAAAAAACCTTGTGATGTTCAAGAAACCATTGCAATGGCTGCAGTTACTGCAACTTTTGAACAAAATGCTAAGGCAATCATTGTTTTATCCACCTCTGGTACAACTGCTAGACTTTGTTCTAAATACAGACCAAATTGTCCAATTTTAATGGTTACTAGAAATGAAAATTCAAGTAGATTCTGTCATCTTTATAGAGGTGTTTATCCATTCCCATATTCTGGTGTTCGTGAAGAAAATTGGATTCAAGATGTTGAAAATAGAGTTGAATATGCAATTGAAGAAGCAATTAAATTAAATATCTTCAATAAAGGTGATACCGTTGTTATTGTTCAAGGTCACCAAAGAGGTGTTGGTCATTCTAACACTTTAAGAGTTGTTATGACTTAATTTCAGCTTTTGTTTAGCTTTTCCATTAACAATTTCAATTCTATATATTTTATATAATAAGTAAATGCACATTTTAACTCAATCTTACAGTTTTTTGTAGTTCTTAACTGTATATAAATTTCAAATTTCAAATTTTAAATTTTAGACTTTAGATTTTCTCATTTTCCAAATTTTTAAATTTCTTCATTGGTGTATAAGGTTTTTTCTGCATCCTTTGTTGGTTGGCTTTTTAATATATGTATTATTTATTTTCTTTATCTAGTACGTGCAAGTCATAAATTCTTATCATTAACCAAAATAATAGGATTGACCATCATTATCGTTATACAAGATGTTAGATTCAACCTCCAGTGATGAATCACAAATGCTATATCAAAAGGAAAATCATGATACCGATATAAACAAAACAGAATCAACCGCCACTAATAATACTAATCATGACAATGAACCGGCTGAAAATATTCAAATGTCTTCAGATACTGATGGATATGACCGAATATCTATTACTTCATCGATGAATGTTTTAGATGAAAATATTAGCTTGAAGGATAATCCTTCAGATCAGTCAATTAACTCAGAACAAAATGATATGAAAAACCAGAACAATGATCCTGACGATATTATTAAACAAATTGTTTCTGCAGCTCAACGTGGGAATATTAAAGTACTAAAATATTATTTAGAACCTTCAAAGGAAAATTCCAATCCTTTATCACCAAATATTACAGATTCTGATGGCATTACATTGATCCATTGGGCTGCATTAAACAATAAATTAGCAACAATTAAATATTTAGTTTCATTAGGTGCAAATCCAGATGTGCCTGCTGGAGAAATGAATGCAACTCCTTTATTATGGGCTAGTAGATATGGTCTTGTTTATATTGCAGATTGGTTAATAAGAGAGGCAAACGCAGATCCAACCGCTGTTGACAAAAATGGCATTGGAATTTTACTTGCTTCTGTCTTTTCAAGTAATGTTATGATGGTTGTCTACGTTATTTGGGCATTGAATGGAAAATCTTATGAAATAAAAAATATCGGTTTAGAAGGAATAGATTCAACAGATCCTACAAATCGTACAGCATTACATTGGGCATCTTATCAAGGAGACTTTTTGACAGTTGACGTATTATTAAATGCAGGTGCAAAAACTGATCCAGTTGACTCCGATGGTTTCACACCCTTACATTGGGGGCTGGTTAATGGTAGTAAAGCTGTCGTTAGTTCATTGGTTGAGGCCAAATGTAATATTAATGCCAAAGCTGGAAATGGAAAATCATCATGGGATATTGCAGCAGATATGAATTCTTCGACCATGTGGACAAGCGTCTTGAAAGAATTTGGTAGGGATCTGATAACAGGTAATAAAATCGTCCCCCTTTTGAACAAAGATTGGACCAATGTACTATTATTCACATTACCATTTTTAACATTACCTTTAACAATTTCAATATTAGCAATAAATGGATCAATTTTTTTGAGATTACTTTTGGTATTGTCTTTGTTCATTTTACAACAATTGCTCTTAAAAAAAATTCTTATTCCATGTCTGGACAACAGTAAAATACATCTCGTAAAGACCCCATTTTTTTCAGGTGTTTTTTTTTCAACTACATGCTATTGTATTATAACCTGGATATTTAAACTGATGCCAAAAACTCTTTTTGAAGAGTTTATTACAAATATATTGTTTTTCTTATCTGCCGTTGGTACTGTTATATTTGCAAGCAAAACAATGATTATGAATCCAGGTTATATTCCGAAAGAAACAGGACATAATGAAATTTCCTCCTCAATCTTTAATTTGTTGGAATTAAGGAAATTTGACTCTAATCATTTTTGTATATATTCAAATATTAGAAAACCTTTACGTTCCAAATTCTCCAGAGATAGCAAAAAAAATATTGCCCGTTTTGATCATTATTGTCCGTGGGTTAATAATAACATTGGGGTTAGGAACCATAAAGTTTTCTTTGCATTTGCACTATCACTTGAAGTAGGAGTAATCTGTTGGTTGAAATTAACGTTGGAATATTTTGATGAAGTTGATCTCCCCAAACAATTAAAGGATCATTGTGATAGCTATTTTGAAGATTTATGCAAAGGGTCTATAAATTCAAAATTTTTGTTTTATCTATTCCTATGGGTTTGCTTGCAGTTCTTTTGGTTGTCGATGTTATTACTTGTGCAAATAGTTCAAATTTCAAAAGGCTCAACATCACATGAATTTTCTTTTAAACATAAACACTCAGAATCAGAGAATTTATTTTCCTCTGTTCCTGCTGATGAATTAAGCATAATAGACGATTTCTCTGATAATAAAAGTGATGATATTGATTTAGATACTGATGAAAGTGATTTAGCTGCTGAGGATTCCGTAGTTTCGAATATTCCAAAAAAATTGCTTGAAATCAAAGTTATTTCTGTCCCGCTTATATTCTTGTCAAATATTCTTGCATCAAAATTTTGTCGTATGGTTGGTTTAGATCAAATAGTTATTATTACAAATGATTTAATGAATAAGAATACACAAGAAGTTGAAATTAATAAGTACAACTACGGTTTTACACAGAATTGGTTAGACTTCCTATTTCTATGTAGAATTGGTGATACACTATCTATAAGAACTTTGACCTCAATACCCGTTGAGGGTGAAAATAACTTAAACGGTGTTTTAGTAGATTATTACAAGTTATACACTGTACCAGAATCTGCTTGATCTTCAAAAAGTTTAAGCTAATGTTACGCAAAAAAATTGTTACACAAATGATACAGTAAGCAAATAAAGTATCTTTCAAGCTTGATAATGGTTACATTTTGTCTGAAACTTGATTTCAAATCATGCTTGATCTGCAATTTTTTACTTATCCATCTAATATATAAATGTTTAATTTTGAACCCATGAAGACCACAGGTTCTTTATCAAATGATATTTTTAATAATCTATCCTAATCAAATTTCCCCATATAATATATTATCACTTTCTATGCTACACACTTATATTCGCAATATATTCTGAAGTAAATTTTACTGATCTAGCGATAAAGATTTATTATTGTTTATTCCAAAATAATATGTCAAAGTACTCATATATTTTGGTTCTTTTTGATTTTCTATCCTTTTCTTATCCGTTCAGTTATTTTGATTCTATGGTTTTATTGGCTTATCGTTCCTGGTTTTGTTTTCTGGTTACCAATAGTGAAAACTATATTGAAAATCTTAAACAAAATACGCTTTGTATATTTAATTCTGTCAAGAAAAAACGTATAACAAGGATCTCAAAAAATCTCCGAGACGGGGAATTGAACCCCGGTCTCCCGCGTGACAAGCGGAAATTCTAGCCACTAAACTATCTCGGAAAACTGCGCAAGCCAGGAATCGAACCAGGGGCTCAACGATGGCAACGTTGAATTTTACCACTAAACCACTTGCGCTTTATGTTTTTTTGTAAAGTTAAATTTGTGGTACTTCACGTGTTAATATGGATTAACTAGAAGTATATTAATTAAGATGTTTAGATTAAGTCGTTCTCTACAGCGCAATCACAATGGGCCATATAAAGAATAGATTTAACCTGGATTGTTAAAAGTATTCCCTTTTTTAATACCCGCTTGTTTCCAAGCT
>JAJLVQ010000069.1:0-15882 GCA_030570335.1 Pichia rugopelliculosa | reverse complement strand
GGGTGTAAGGAATATGGAATGTGTAAGGAATAAGGAATGTAAGGACCCCGGGTGGGATTGTTTTTTTTTCACTTTTCACTTTTCGTCGATTTCTACTTTATATATCCTCCGGGTAGTAAGTATCCTTCACATAATGCCGGATCCCGACCACCGATCACCGACTCCGGTTTGCAATATCGTGAACCCTTTATGGAAGATCGGAATATGGAATATGGAATATGGGAATAGGAGAATGGATGTGTTGATGTATGTGTGTGTAAGTTACTATTATATACACTAATGAATATATAGAATAAAAAATAAAAAGTATGGAAAAATGAAAAATAGATATACATATACAAATGGAAGATCCTGCTAGAGAATTCTAAATAGATTTACATTAAGATTCCAATCAATGGGGGGAAAACCTTCTTATGTCTTTTGATCCGATAAGATTCTAACTTCTTCAACTGATGGTGAGCTACCTTCTTCACTGTCACTTTCCATAAATTCATCTTCTGGTTTCCAGCCCATTGGATGTTCAGGTAACTTAAACTTAATTAAATGACTGAAAATAAATTTCAATGAATGTCTACCTTGATATAATGGTAAAATTATAATATATAATGCAGCACATACTATCCAAATCAAACAAACAACAATAAATGCAACAAATGATGATTCACTAAAATCTCTTTTAATTCCATATAAAACACATGCAATTAAAACGTAAACGATAAATAAAATGAAAAAATTGGCTAAAAATGAATAGATAATTTGTCTCTTTAAAATTTTTTCATCACCTTCGGTTATAATAATTGCTTCCTTTTCTTCTCTATCACAATCATCTGCCATTTTGATATCTCTACCAAGTAACTTTAAATCAAATGGTTCCTCATCTGGTTTAATTAAACTAATAATTATTATGTATAATGGTGCACTGAAAAGGGCTGAAATATTACCAATAAATGTTGCCTTTGCAACCATAACCGTATTTTTATTAACTATATTTCCACCAAATACATATGTTGCACCAATCCAACATGCAATACCCGTTAATGTACCTAATGGAGCTCCGATAATTAATGATTTTTTAGTCATTTGTGGCCAAAATAACATCAATGTAACTGCTGAAACTTCTGGTGCTAAGATAATACCAAGAAATTTTAATAACCAACCAACTGTTACTCCAATATAATTGAAAATAACTGATAAACATGCCATGAAAATTCCAAATCCGAAAACTGATAAATGTGAAATTCTAACTAATTGTTTACCTGTAGCATCTGGTTTAACATAAGTTCTATAAATATCATATGTTGTAATTGATGAAAATGCAATCAATTCTGCAGATGCAGCTGATGTGACTGACATGAATAACATTAATAATCCTGCTGCTGCACCACTCTTACCTAAAATCATATACATACCATAAATAACTGGCATACCTGCATCAACTTCTGCACCTGTTAATTGATGTGGATAAGTGACTGATATTGGATTTGTCAATAATGCCCTTGTTGCTAAACCTGCACTAGATCCTAAACCAATTGGAATAATCCACCAACAGAGACCACCCATAAGGTAACCTTGGAAAACACTTTTAGCATCACTTGCAATTGCACGTTGTGAATAACCTGGATCTCCGAAAACTGATGCCATACCTCCAAAACAGACTGACCAAGTTGTATAAAACATAACAGGATCATGGAATGATAAATAACTTTGTCCAGTTGGATTAGGGAAAGCTTCTTGTGCTTCCTTTAATAAATGATACATCTTTGATGGTGATCCAATTAATGATGATGTACAATAAATTGTATACATTGTAATAATTAAAATCATATAAATAATAACTGTATGGATCCAATCTGAAATAAATGTTGCCTTTAAACCACCCAATGCTGTATATGCCATAACCCCTAATGGTAAAAGAAAACTTGCAGCAACAACATGCATACCAGTTGTTGCAGTAAAGCCTTGTGATCCACCTAATAATAATAATGAAGAAATTAAAATATTTGTTGCAATACAATAAAATAAATAAATCCAATGACCAACTTTACCAAATCTGATTTTAAAACACTCAGAAACTGTATGTGCAGTTGGTGCCTTTAATTTAATTTGTAATGCTAAAAATAAAAATAATGTAACATGAACTGTACCACTACAACCATAAAGGAAACCACCAGAAATACCATGAGAGTAACTCCATGCTCCACTTGATAATAATGTTGCCGGCCAAGTCCATGCAGAAACAGTCGATGAAGCAATCAAACCAGATCCAACATTTCTTGATGCTGTTGAGAATCTTTCAGAATTTTGAACTTGACCCATAAATCTGGCTAATATTCTGGTTAGTAATGCCATTGCAATTGCAAATGCGGCACCTAAACCAACAGCGTATCCATATCCATAACCTTGACTTAAAATTGGTGAAAAAGATTCTGTCATATTTATCAATTGAGTTTGTTTGTACAAAGTAATATATTATATTTATGCAGATTTAAAAACTTTAGGTTAATTGAGGATAATGTTATTTATATAGCCAACTGCAAACTCTTGATAATCTTTTTCTTATCTATTAATTTAGTCCCTGAAACAAACTCTAAAAAATTGGATAACATATTGCAAACAAGGGATCAATTCTTCGCTTAATAAGCTTGTGCATTAGTAGTATCTTTGTGGAATATCTATACATAATCAAAGACAAAATTATGAATCAAATTCAGATAGAGGCGAGAGAATTTCCTAAATAAGCAATTGTTTTTCCACGATAACGGTAGTAAATCATCCTCGGGACCTTGGTATTAAGGGCGGATATTTGCATTAAAGGGGAAGGGAAAAACTAAAATCGTGCCTAATCAGGTAACGCTTTCGCCGGTAATGATTTATGATCTAATCGTAATTACATGCGGTTATCTCTTACGATTTGCAATTGTAGAAATTTAGTAAATTGGAATATTGAATATGTCTTTCTCTTTCTCTTTCTCTCTATCTCTATCTCATTAACTTTCGATTCTCAATTTGATTTATGAAAACAGATATTATTATGAGTTGGGAAGATTCAGTTACTAAAAAGAGACATGAACTCGCAAATTCAATCCCTGAAGAATGGAGAGTTCCAAATATAAAAAATGAGATGATTTCAAAAGGTTTCGTCAATACAAGTGATTATTTAGATACAATTTTACCATCAAATGAAATTGAAATTACTAGCAAAACAGTTATTGAATTATCAAAATTAATTAGTACTGGTAATTTGACTTCTTATGAAGTAACCTTTGCATTTACTCACCGTGCAATGTTAGCACATCAAATTCTCAACTGTTGTTCTGAGATTTTTGTTGATGATGCATTAAAAAGAGCAAAAGAATTAGATGAATATTTTATTAAAAATGGTAAAGTTGTTGGTATTTTACATGGTATTCCCTTATCATTAAAAGATCAAGTAGATTTGATAGGTTTACCATCTTCAATTGGTTACGTTTCAAAAGCATTTGAGAAGAAATCAGAAAATGCATTATTGGCTGATAAATTACTAGCTTTAGGCGCAATATTCTTTGTCAAAACTTGTGTTCCGATGGCAATGATGGCCGTTGAAACTGAGTCAAATTTATTTCCCTACACTTACAGTGCAGCAAATATTCATCTATCATCAGGTGGTTCATCAGGTGGTGAAGGTGCATTGGTTGCAGCTGGTGGTGCAAGAATTGGATTCGGTACAGATATTGGTGGTAGTATTCGAGTACCAGCAACTTATAATGGAGTTTATGGTATGAAGCCTAGTGTTGGCAGAGTTAGTTACTTAAGAGTTTCAAATTCTTATGAATCACAATTATGTATACCTTCAGTTATTGGGCCAATTGCAAAATCTCTTGAAGAGATTGAATTTATTATGAAGGTCATTGTTGATTCAAAATGTTGGTTATTGGATCCGAAAGTTTTATCAATTGAATGGAAAGATACTATTAAATTTACCAACAAGATTAGAATCGGTATATGGTTTGATAGTGGTAATGTTGAGCCTCTACCTCCACTTACAAGAACTTTAAAGAAAGTTTATGAAAATTTGAATGCGTCGGAATTATTTGAAGCTTTTAGAGTAGAATGGCCTGAACACCAAAGATTAATTGATGCATTATTTAAAGTTTATGGCGCTGATTCAGGTAAAGAGATTATTGATGAGTGTCAAAAATCAGGTGAACCTGTCCATAGGCTACTTGATTATTTGGTAGATCCTAATAGAACTAGAGATATTCTAACCATTCAGGAATGGTGGAATTTATGTGATGAGGTTTATTCCATTAAACAAAGTTATTTAAAATTTTGGGATGATTTAAAGTTGGATGCAATTATTGGTCCTGTGATGGCATCAACTTCGATTAAACCGCACTCCATATCTTGTTTAGATTATACTGGTGTTTGCAACTTATGTGATTGTTCAAGCGTTGTTTTGCCGCTAGGTGTAGCTGATGCAAACCTTGATGCTGAACTCGCAACTAGACCAGCAAGATCAGAGTTAGAGGAAGTTATTCGTAAACAATATGATGCGCAGTTATTTGATAAAATGCCAGTTTGTTTACAAGTCATTACCAGAAAGTCGGAAGAGGAGAAGGGTCTTCATATTGCCAAACTCGTTGCCCAACAATGTTCGTAATCTATAAAGTTGTATTTATTTCCTTAATACATGTATACACTCTAACAATCGCCTTCTTAACAACAGTACCTTTTGTCGTGCTGAATCTTTCTAAATTTAATAAATTTTTAAATTTTTATTGTTTTTCGTTTTCGCCAGAAGTTTTTCTTTTTTCTTTTTCGTTCTTTTCCCCTGTAAGATCCCGCATTTGTTGACGTAATTTTGAGAAAAATTCTTTGTTTGCATGTAAGAGGTCACATCTGATACTATATATATATATATTATCTTAACTCAATTTTGTATTCGGATATTTTAAAACTCTGGTTAGAGACACAACCAGCAGGACCTGGGATGAATTACAACAGTCTTGACAGATATTCATACAACCGAAATGTATCGGATCCAGGCTTACAGCTTCGTAAGGCCATCATTGAGAACACTTACGACAAGGTTGTACGTATACTAAAACAGTATCCATCATTGTTAGATAATATAGATCCATCAAATGGCTGGTCAAATTTGCATTATTCATCGTTTCATAATAACTATGAAATCTGTGAATATTTACTAAAATTGATTCATGCAAGGTTTATATTGTCTTGTAATGAATCCTCTGATACAAGCTTCTCACAACATTTTAAAAACCCAGATAGTTTATTATATACTCAAATAACTGATGAAGATGAAATTAAACTAAATTTTGAAAAACAGACTGTTTTACATGTTGCATGTCTAGGCGATTCTGCTTCAACGTTGAATTTATTATTATCATATTTTAATGTTTGTCTAGATCAAAGAGATATCAAAGGTCTGACTGCATCTCACATCTGTTGTATAAAAGGCTTTAGTGATTGTCTATCCATATTATTGGAAAATGGTGCATATCCAAATATACAAGATAACGAGGGTGATACATTATTACATAAAGCCTTTCAATTCTCTCAATTGAAATGCCTTGAACTACTTATTAAATCTAATGCAGATGACCAATTGTATAATAATTCTGGTTGGAAACCTATTGATGTTGCCTTTGATAATGAAACAATAGAAGAATATAAAAATATGAAATTACATATATCTCAATCATTAACTATTAACACAAATGCTGCAAATAAATTACCTTCTAATAAACCTAGCTCCCTAAAATTGAGCCAAAACAGTTTTAGCAATACCACCATACTCTCTTCAGGTACCAATACTCCAATTCCCGAACTCCAAACAAGAGTAAGTTTACCTTCAATCCAGCCGAGAAAATATTCATTATCTTCAATGTACTCTGACGATTATGGTGATAAACTTGATACCAATTATTATGATATTCGTTCTGTTAATAGTTCATCCAAGACTTCAAGAAATTCTTCACCAACTTGTTCAATATCTGCTAAAAATCTTTCATCACTGCGAAAAGTACCTCCATCTTCAGCAACTCAAGATTTAATTTCGATTACATCGAATAGTAATACAGCAACTTCTAATACTTCTGCACTCTCTACCACTTCAACTGCCAGTTGTAGAAGATATAATCAACCTCCTTCAATTTTACCAATTCAAACAAATTTGACATATTCATCACCGAGAAGATCCACGATAAGTTCGCAATTACCCCAGCAATTAGAGTCCCCAATTTCGAAAAGATCATCTTTATCAACTAGAACTTTTAGATCAAACTCACAACTTTCAGATATATCACCAGTGAAAAATAATCAATCGCAAACAATTTCAGAGAATACTGAATCTGGTCCAACAACCCCTAGGGATGGAAGTCTCCAATCAAGTCAAAGAAATAATACATACCCATTTTCATTACAAGAAGAAGCGTCTTCAAAATTACAAGATTTTAAAATGAAGAACAACGATCGTTTAAAATTAGATACAAAGTTAGGAAATATTATCAATAATACATCACAAGAAAATTTAGTTTCACCGACTTTATCACAATACAGTGGAGCTAGTTCTTCCATTAATGATTTAACCGAGTTTAAAAATGTTAATTCTAGTGTTGATTCATCGAAACGTAGTAAAGTGTTAAGTATACCCATTTTGAGTTCAAGAAGACATAATTCTTAAATTTCTATAAAAAAGTCGTAGTATTTTTTTTTTTTTGTGTAGACAATAAAGTATAAAAGCAAAAATTGGATAAAAGTTAAATCATTTTAATTTCAAATTTCCGTAATATTCGAATCCTCAATTAATATTCAGAATTATTTATATAAAATATCTTAAATACAACTATATATAAAAAAAAATTACAAATCCTTAAATTTATTAAACCCAATCATTAAACTAACTTTCTATTTCATCATCAGTTAACGAATTTTCTAGTGATGTACTAATCCAATCCTTAAACGCATCAGCAATTGATGAATAAGCTTCAAAATTATTTATAACTCTAATAAAATTATCAACATAATCATGATCAATTGATTGATCTTCTTCGGTAATTTCCTTTTTATCTTCAATGGATTCATCTTGAGTTGATCTTTCCTTAATATTATCAAAATCAAAATTTTGCTTTAACGAATCTGTTATAAATTGTTCAGCAGCATATAACTTATCCTCAACATTGAGGCCAACATCTAAAGCTTTAGTTTCTTCCTTGTCTTTGATTAATTTTAATTGCATTGTATTATAACTATGACAATGGTCACATTTATGTCCTAAATAATGATATGGTACTCTACTCATACCACCACAATCCACACATTTTATCTCGGTCTTCCAATCTTTAATTTCATCGGGCATTTTACTTTGGTCAATTTCAGCATCTCTCATTCTAAATTGCAATTCCATATTTGCAATAGTTTTTGAACATGTTGGACATTTGTATGAATGAACTGTATGCTGTCTATAACATTTTTCATGGATTGGATGACCACATGTCATAAATACAACCTTTTGATTGGAATTAAACATAAATTCATCACATATTGGACAATTTGATTTTGTTGAATTTTCAATGCAAACATGGTTTTTCTGTAAATCTATTGAAATGCAAGTATTACATGAATCACAATGAAAATAATCTTGATTTAATCCCAAGCCTAATCGACAAATCCCACATTTATCACAATGATAGATGTTCTTCATTGGATCGTTGTCATATAGTATACATTTTGAGCAATAATATTTACTTAATTCCTTGTTACACTCAACACAATATTGTTGTGGATGTTGAGGTGTAAGACAAAACATACATAAAATATACTTCACCTTTTTATTATCAAATTTGTGTGAATTATTTGATGTATCATGACAAAACCTACATGTATACCATTTATGACAATCTGAACATTCAATTTTACAATTTCTTTGATAATGCTCACATCCTAAAATATCATATTCGATTGAATAATATGTAGGTGTTCTATCATTTTTAGTAAGGAAAACTTCATCATCTTCCATATCAACATCATCAATTTCATCATCTTCTGATTCACAATTATTTTGTTGGTTATTGTTATTGTTATTATCTTTAGTAGAAGTATCATTAGCACCTATTTCATTCTTATGTTTATTTGCCAATTGTATTTTAATATGATTTTGTTTTTCCATATAGGAATGGGACATTAGTTTTTGAATTAAAAGTCTTTGTAAAACAGGCTGAATATCAAGCTTCAGAATTTCTTTAATTCTATGTCTTAAAAAATTTTGATCTTGGAATTGACCAAATGTCAAACTTGTTAAGTAATCATATCGCTCAAATATTTCATAATCTATTTTATCTTCCTTTGAATGTACAATATTTTCTTTGATATTTGAACCATTTTTTTCATCATCGGATTCATCATCTATGTATTCTTCAACAGGATGATCTATATTAACGTTGACTATTCCAGTCAATGATTCACTAACTTCTGAATATAAATTCTTCAAATCAGATGTTCTTTTATTAATGAGATCACCCAACAAAATTTTTAAATTACTACTTGAAGAAGGTTCCATACTTACCGATTGTACCAAATAATCATTAATTCTTTTGGAAACTGAACTAGCACTAGGCATTTCAAATTGAGGAATCATAAATGATGGTATTGTCACTCCTATTTTTTCCAATGATGTTGTAATTTCTGAATCAGAATCTGAACGAGATTCATCATCGATATCTGAGGTCTTATTAATTACCAGTTCATCACAAACACCATTGACATTATAAGACATGTTAATTCAAGATGTCAGAAAGGTCAATGATTGCGAAGGCTACATAAACAGAAACAGCAACAGAAATGAGAAAGTACCATAATTTGATAACTCAATTAAAAATCAAAATCAAACAATCTAGGAAATATCTGAAAGGAAGATGCCTTCACCCGCATTTACAGAAACCGACAATTTATCGGATTTGACCAATGATTTTGTATTTTGAATTCTGATTACTAACAACCCAACTCTAGGTTAAAACTACTGAGATCTTGGATTCCAAGTTATCTACATCAGTATGATATATTCAACAGCGGGATTTAATGTTCTAAAACCTCACTTTAAGACGGAGCATTTGACCAGTGCGAGGGTATTTGACAGAGAGAACAACATGATTATGATGATCTCTATTAATTAAAATTTCATTTTTTATTTTTTTACGTATAGGCTTATTCTTCATTGTTTTTTTTTGCTACATATAATTTGTAGAATTACGAATACAAAGGCACATATACACTCATACATATATATATATATTCCCAATGGCAATCACTGATTACTTCAAAATATCGGGCTTCATGGCTGACATGAAGTCAAGAAATTTAAGGTATGTTTTTTAGATGATTTGAATATTACTCTAAACCAAATAAAATACTAACATTACTCATCATCTTCCCTTTTTATTATGATTTTAGTCTTTACGGTCAATGGATTGGTATCACATGTATTTTTTTATCACTTGCATTAGGTATTTCCAATTTGTTTCACGTTAATATTGTTTTCGTTTTTGGTATTATTGCGATTGTTCAAGCACCTGTGTTAGCATTAGTTGAAATTCCATTCTTATTAAAGATTTTCCGTATTCCAGATTCAGTTATTTCATTCATTCAACAGTTGGATTCAAACTGGATGCGTGCAGTATTTTATGCAATAATGGCAGTGATCCAATGGTTAAGTTTAACTTGTATGGTTACCTCTTTAATTGCATTAGCAATCTTATATTCTTGTAATATTTTACTCTATGGAGGTGCTGCATTGTTAGGACAAGAATTTCACAAGAGTAATGTTGTTGCTACAGTTCAAGTTAGTGAAACTCCCGCAGAAGCACAAATTAGAAATGTTTTATAAGTGGCAATTTTTTTTACTTTAATATGAATGATTAACTATTTACATATATATAATTTTTATTTCTCTTTATTGGAATGTTTTATTTTACAATTTCTTGTTTTGTTTTTACCAAAATCTAATTTAATTTAACTTAATTTTTTATGTAATTACAGATTATTTAATTATATGTTTATGCACAATAACTGTTGTGAATGAGAAAAATTGTAACAAAAAAATAAATTAAAAATGAAAATGAAAATGAAAATGAAAATGAAATGGAAAGTGAAAATGATATGAATATAAATTTGTGAGCTGTTAACTGGTAATCTGCCTATCATTTCTCCTTATAATGATGAATATTTCTCAGATGTTGATTTAAATTATCCCTTCTATTAAATTTTTTAGTGCAAATGCTACATTCAAAAGGTTTTTCTGATGAATGTGAAATCATATGTCTTTTAACATGTTCAGGTCTACCAAATTTTGAACCACATAACGGACATTCATTGGTTTTATCATTATTTTTCCCACTAGATCTAGATTTTGATCTTGTTGACCTTTCAGGTTTGTCAAATGTTTGAGTTGCTATATTAATAGTTGATCTTTTTGATCTTGAACGTGTTCTAATTGATCCCGGTAAGGTAGATTCTGATATATTAGTATTGTTAGCATCCCGTGATGTACCTTCAATGTTCTCACTTGAAGATACAGGTAATGATGTCAATCTTATATTTTCACTTAAATCATTTACCGATGAATGTCTAGAAGATGCAGATCTTGAATTACGCCCAGCAATTTCATCAAGTGTTGAAATCTGATTACTTGAATTATTTGACATTCCAGTTGAAATATTATTATTACTGTTGTTATTGGTTGGATATTGATTTAATGAATTTAATTCTGAATTTTCTGTTGAGTGAACTCTATAATATGGATTATCATATTGATGCAAGGATATGTTTGATTCTCTTGAACTTGCAACTTCACTCAGGTTTAAAGATGATTTTGATCTTGAAATTCTTGAACTACCAGTTGAAGGCATTCTAGTTGGTGCATTTGAAAATACACTTGAAGGATTGATTACATTATGAATGTTCTCATGGTTATGAGATGATTGGGTGGTATTTTTTGTATAATGAATATTTGAATTTCCTTGAGATGATGATGATGGTATCGAGGCAGATGATTTATAATAAGGATTTGAGGGCAGTTCTCTGTCGCCATAAAAAATATTGTTTGAAAATGTATTTAAGTCATTTGTTGATGTAAATATTTGATCAATTTGACTTAACGATGAGATGTTATGGGAACTGAATGTTGAATTACTGTTATTATTCAATAAGTCACCACCAACAATCCGGTGCAATTCCGTAGATGATTGAAGTATATCATTATCGAAGGTATAGCTTCCGTCAACGTTATCACCAACATGGCCATCATCACCATCATCACCATCATCATCACCATCATTATCACCATCATCATCACCATCATCACCATCATCATCATTATCATCATCGTCACTACCATCATCACCATTATCATCATCATCATCAACTTCTTTATAACGTGTATCCACATGACTACTAATACCATCAAAAAATTCTTCAATATTATCCTCATCTAAAAAAACATTTGATCCAGTAGCCGGTGTACGCAATGGAGTAGTATGTGGGGTATTTGAATTAATTAAACTATTTTGTGATTTAATTTTTAAGTCTTCATTTAAATGAGTTAATTGGTCGGATGTTAAAGAAGTTGAAGTTAATTGATTTGACTGTGAAATTGAAATTGTTTTACGATGTGCTTTCTTATTAACTTTGGGAGATACAAATAAATTTAAATTATTATTTGATGAATTAAGCGTATTTGGTGTTTTTTCAATCCTTGATTTTGACCTTCTATGGGAAAAGCGTGGAGTTGAAATATTTGGTCGAATTGGAGAAATCAAGTTATTTGTAGTTGAAATTGAAGTTCTTCTTGACGATTGATTAGGAGTTCTATGTAAATTACTTGCAATTGAATTTAATGATACTGAATTTAACAGATTTCCTGAATTTAATGAAGTCATTGTTGAAGATGCTGATAATTGTGGAATTGATTGTAAGTCATTATAAGAATGAGATGTTGGATATTGTAAATTTGAATTAATATTCGTGGAAGTTGGAACAAAGTCAACTTCATTAGGATTTTGGTGATGTTGATTATTGAATTCAGTTGAGTTAGTTAATTTATTGTATAACATTTGCTGGGATATCATTTCATTGTTTGCATTAAATAAATTATTGCTATTGCTATCATAATTAAGTGAGGTATCTGATGGGTTTCTTAAAGTTGAAATATCACTTGCAATGTAATTATTTTGATTGGAAGTCATATTATAAGGATTATTAGAGTGATAGTAATGGTGATTTGTGGAGTGCAAATTTGTGGTATCATTGTTTGTTAGTTGTAAATTGACATCATCTAAGTTGGCAGGTGATGAACCAAAATCAAAATTTAAATTGGTATCTATTGGATTGTTTTCATTAAAATTACAATTGCCATTATGAGGTGGAGATGAAGACATCATTATCACGTCTAGTAGTAATCTAATGGAATAAAGTAAGATATGAAATATGGGTTTATTTAATAAGTTTAGAACTTATCAATTGTATTCAAAATGAGATGTGAATGTATAGAGAAATGAAATAACAAAAATCTATGTCAAATGGTTATAATTTTGAAATATATAACATGCAATATGATTAAAAAGGGATAAGTAACTCAAAAATTGATTTAGAACCTACCTGAAAATTTATGAGTTTGAATAATGAATTGGAATAAAAAAAAATTTGGATGGAATCAGTTGATTATAGTTCCCCTAATATGAATAAGAAGTTTGAATATGGATGTAAAAAAAAAATAAGATGGATTTCTAAGCAAATCGAATTTGATTGTAATAAGTAAGAGAATATAAAAATATACTTAATACTTCAAGTTCTCTTTTTATTTCCTTTAAAAGTAATGCAAGAGAAAAAAAAACCCTAAAAATTGAAGAATATATAAATTATGAACTTAAACTTGTAAATAAGAATTAGTATAACTTATAAATCAACTTTGGTATTAATTTGATTAATACAATGATCCAAGTATTGATAAAATTTTGAAGAATGTAAACTATTACAATCAAACTTTTGGATGAATTTTTTTTCAGGGGTAAGATATATGAATATCAAGACTTTCCGCTTAAGAATTGTATAGAAAAAGAGGTTATGTCTTGGACAAAAATACTAAGATACTCCCAAGTGAAAGGAGCAAGAATAAGAAGAGAAAAGAGCGGATCAAAGGTTGGAAGTGTTGTGAAACAACCTGAAGTCTCGATACAAAAAAAGTAGGGGTTGGTTGTTTTTGGTTGGTGTGGTCTGCGCGAGAATCTTGCAGCTTTTTTGAATTGGGCTTGTGGTTTCAATTTAATTTTCGGAGAAGTAAAGTTCAGTTTTATAAAGTGGAGTTACGGTTGCTGTCTTTGGTTATACAGAAAGATAGATTATAAATATGATTTTGTATTGGAAGATGTAGTATACTCTCGTTCGTCAGATAAACTTATAAAATAAATAGTGGTAATTGGTATACATCTTCAAGGTAAATTACGGGTTAAAGTATTGATGGAGACTCAACTCAACATGATGTATATCGGTTTAAAAATAGCAGTAAAATATGATGATGATTATTATTATTATATGGGAATTTATAGCCATATTTATAAAAATTAGCAGACGAAAAAGAACTTTTTAATCAGTGATGGCCAACTATGTAGAAAAATAACTCAAAAATTTCATAGCGGTATGAAATTGTCATTACGTATATTTATTTAACTTAACTATAACGGCTTGAAGGGAAATATAATACTCTATATTGACAACAATTATATCCAATTATGAAGGGGTAATTTACCTTTGGAATGCCGATGTTTTGTAAGAATATATATTTTATTAAATTGGAAAAAGGAAATAAAAATCAATTAAAACACCCGATTGGGACGTATTGCCTAATTGGGAATTGGTGTAGAACCGAATAATATTTTAAACTTTATAAATTATCTAAATCTGACAACCGGATATTCCAGACTCAAGTTTAAGGAGACGAGGTATATAGGGGGGAGGGATCGAGATAGGAGGTTACGGTAATACGTTGACAATATATTGTCAAGTGTCCTTTTCCCCAAAATTACACCCAATAGTTGGCATGGTGATGCCTCTTAATGAGGATACAAGTTTTCCAAGAGATGACTATAGGCTTAAAATCGAATTAATGTATATATTAAAGATTTTTCAACGGGGAAACTTTTGGAATTTTTTTAATTTTTCAATTATTATTATTATAAAGCAGCTATTATTTAAATTAGGAAGAGATGCAAGATTTAACAACAAATGAATTGAATTTACGCGTTAGTTTCTCTTTTCTTTTTTCTTTTTTCCTTTTACGCGTCAGGAGGATTACGAATTATTGAAATGGCAAATTTGGCGAATTTTTGATTTCTTCAATTTTATTTTTTTCCATGGGCGCGTCGCTTTTTTTAAATTCAGAAATCCGCGAAAAGCAAAAAGAGAAAAGAGAAAAAAGAAAAAAAGAGAAAAGAAAAGACTAAAATAAAGAAATAAAGAAAAAAGAAATAGGCTCAATGAATTTTCACAATAGACTATAAGTTGACATCATATATTGTAAGCCACAAATTAAAAATACATTTCCCATTTCCCACATATCATAGCAATTGGCTCGGACTATTGAGGAGCCTAAAATTCTTTTCTTCCACTCCCCTCCGCCTTGTATTCTTTCCTCATTTCAGAAATTAATATCTCATTCCCACACCTTGTTATCCGGATGTCAATTATATAGCTGAAAGGGCATATCTCTAAAATTCAACATTCCTAGGCAACTCCACGGATATATGTTACTTGGTGGAATGGATATATTACAGCATATCGATAGCAATCTCAATTTTATGTTCTATGGCTAAAATTTACAAGATTTAGTAAGACCCCTTTTTTTTTCGGTTGAGGCGTCTTATTTTGACATATCATCGCCGATATGCCTTACCTTGTTTTCATTCAATTTTCTACTTTGCTACCACTTTTTAACTATGTCTTTTACTTTCCTTAAGTCATCACAGACTATAATATCATGGTTAAAATACAAAATTACTTTTGTACTCACCGATGTTTTTGGTCTAACTTGAGTCTTTAATCGGTATTCTTGAAATTCTCTCTATGTTTATAATTTACTCAATTGAATTTGAAACTAATACCTTGTTATTATATTATGATAATCTTCTAATTATTTTAAATCTATAAATATCCACCCATTCTCTTTGTTTCAATTTTGATTTTATTTTGAATTCTGACTTTCATTTTACTTTACAATTCATAAACATATTCTATCCTCTTTTTCATAATCGATTTAAGTGAGGTGATAATATAAATTAAATTCTTTAATTCTTGATACCTTTCAATCATCCATTTCAATTTAATATTTAATTCAAAACTTATCCAACACAACATAAATTAAAAAAAAAAAAACTCCAGTACAATTAAAAACACATTGAATTCTATTATATTATTATTTATTCATTATGGAGAAACCAAATGAAGAATCTCACAGTCATGATACTGATAGTATCGACTCTTCCACGGATCCAGAAGTTTTAAAATTTAATCCTTTAGATGATCCAGAAAATCAAGGTAATGGTGATAATTTATCCCATCAAATTTCACGTATCTTATCCACTGCTGAAGGTATGGATAGAGTTGCTTCTCTTGCTAGAGTCTTGTCCACAAAAACTAAAAAAGATATGGATAGTTTTGTCATTAACAAGGAAAACTTTGATTTGGAATTGCTTTTGAAATATCTACGTGATCGTTCTGCTGAACAAGGTATTGAATCTGCTAACGCCGGTGTTGCATTTAGAGATGTTACATGTTGGGGTATCGATGCATCTGCAGCTCATGGTCCATCGGTTACTGAAATGTCATTAGAATATT
>JAJLVQ010000068.1:0-15889 GCA_030570335.1 Pichia rugopelliculosa | reverse complement strand
CCAACCCCAACCACAACCACAACCCCAAAGTTTAACGCCTCAACAAATTCAGCTTCAAATGAACAACCAGTCAATGAATAACCAGCCAATAAACACTCAACAGTTGAATACTCAACAAATGAATAATCACCAAATTAATAATCAGCAAGTTAATAATCAATTAATGAATAATCAACAAGTTAATAATCAACAAGTTAATAATCAACAAATAAATAATCAACAAATGAATAATCAACAACAAGTGTCAAGCGACAGTACAACACCTGTAGCCACCCAAAAACTCAACATCCAGGTTATTCCAATCCCTAAGCATTTGTTAGATAAGTTACCTAAAATTTTTCCACCAATGTTAAATACTTGGCAAGCGATCATGCCTTATTTTAGAAATAACCAATTAAGTCAAGAAGATTTACAAACTATTCGAAATGTTCATGCCATGCATTTAAGCTTAATTAAACAAAATTTTGAAAACAACAACAATAATAATAATATAAATGGTAGCCAGACAGGTAATAGCTCTAATCAACCGGGTCAAAACCGTCAGAATCAAATTCAACAAAATATTTCACAACAACAACCACAAAATGCTGCCTTAAATCCACAACAGATTATTATGATGAGTAGACAAAGAGAACAGGCCCAAGCACAAGCACAACTGCAAGCTAGGGCACAGATGCAAGCTCAAACACAAGCTCAACTGCAGGCTCAAGCACAAGCACAAGCACAAGCACAGGCACAGGCACAGGCACAGGCACAGGCCCAAGCACAAGCACAGGCCCAAGCACAAGCACAGGCCCAAGCACAGGCTCAGGCACAAGCACAGGCTCAGGCACAAGCACAGGCTCAGGCACAAGCTCAAGCACAAGCTCAGCTGCAAGCACAAACGCAAGCTCAAACACAACTACCACCTCAAGTGCAGATGCAAAATCCAATGCAAACTTCCATGCAAAATTCAATGCAAACTTCCATGCAAAATTCAATGCAAAATTCAATGCAAAACTCAATGCAAAATCCAATGCCACAACAAATGCAAGCTCAAATTCCCCAAACTCAACAACAACAACAACTTTCAAAAGCAAAACAAGCTCAAATTGCCGCTTATAAAAATCAGGCTATTCAAGTTATTAGAAAACTTCAAGCTACTGGTAAGTTACCTGCTACTTTGACACCAGAACAAGAATCTGGCTATGTTCGTAAATATTTGTTACATATTTTTCAAAATTCTAACCAAAGAAATCAACAACAAAAACAACAAAATTCAAACGCAACTCCTACTATCAACCAACAGCAATTAAGACCCCAACAAGTTCAACAAAATCTGCAACCAAATATTTCGCCGATGTTACAACAGTCACATAACTTGTATCAACAATCGACACAAAATAATGATGGTTTGACTACAATGAAAAATACCAACAGCAATTCAATTGATTTGAATACTTTATCAAGTCCGGTCGTTTCAATGCAAGGCATGAGTACCAATAATAATTCAAATATTACCTCAATTCCAAACTTTTCACCTACTGTTCCAAACCCCCAAATGATTATTCAACAAAAACAACAACAACATCAACAACAACAATTACAACAACAACAACAACAACAACAACAACAACAACAACAACAGCAGCAGCAACGCCAACAGAATGACAATCAGTACGGTATTCAACAAGCACCTTTAAGAAATAGCCAACCACAACTCCAACCTCAACAACAATTACCAACTAATCAAAACCAATTTGGTAGTAATATGACTAATCAAATTCAACAACCTCAAATCCCTAAAAACTCTGCACCAACGGCTTCAATTACAGGAGCAAAATTATTGCCAGGCTTGAAGGCTACAGGTGAAGATTGGGCTGCATTGAAGGAAATTTATCTCGAAACTTTGAATGCCCCAATTAATCTGAAGGATTCAACATCTGAGTTAACAGATGAACAAAAAACAAAAGTTTTTGCGCTGGTCAAACAATCGAAGCAATTAATGATATTATGCCAAACCATTATTATTCCAAATTTTTACTTTATCACAAAGGAACGGGAAGCAACTAAGAAGATTATTTACAGTGAATTGATGTTAAAGCAAATTTTAGAAAAATTAAGTATGTCCGGAAAGTATTATGCAAACGAAGATTTACTTTCGAAAATCCATGATCATATTAAGAAGTATCTGCAATTTGTTAAAGATAAAAGTAGTAGATTACTCAAATCGCAAGTTCAAAATCAACAATTAAGAGCTCAACAGTTACAACTGCAACAACAACAACAACAACAGCAACAACAACAACAACAGCAGCAACAACAACAACATCAACAGCAGCAGCAGCAACAACAACAACAACAATTACAACAGCAACAATTACAACAACAGCAGTTACAACAACAACAGTTACAACAGCAACAACAACAGCAGCAATTTCAACAACAGTTACAACAACAACAACTGCAGCAGCAAAGTTCGAGTAGCCTTAATGCTCCACCTAAAGGTACATTTAATCAATTACCTAATAATGGTATGATTCCAAATAACAATCAACGAGTGATTCAGAACAATAATAGCAATTTTACAACAGATCCATCATTACTAAATGGACAGATGAATGATATGAAGCAACAACAAAGAATGCAACCACAATCAATCCCAATGGCACAACAGCATCAAATATCTGAGCCCGTTCAACAAACTCCATTAAACGCATCGAATACTAATAGCAAAACTTCGACTCCTTCAACAACAGCAACAACAACAACAACAACAGCAAAAAAGCCAAGAAAGAAGCCAACAAAAGCCGCAAGTAAATTATCAAATCCAAATACACCTGTTAATAAAGTTGGAAATACACCTAATGCGTCCAGTTCAACATCTACTGCACCACCACCAAGTAACAATGCCCTATCATCATCATCAGCAACTGTTACTAATCAAACAACTAGTCAATCAGTCAATTCTGCTGAAATTCAAGCAGTTTTGAAGGCGAATAATGAAAATGTTGAAAGGGAGGAATCTAGATTAAAGGCTATTGATATTGCTAGAAATCGTAGACGTATGCTCATCACTTTGAATAAAAACGATTCAGCAAAATCATCAACTGAGCCACCAATATCTGGTGCTGCTGCCTATTTCTTGGCAACATTATGCGATACACTGGGCTTAGAGAATGAAGAGAAATCAATTATTTCTAACTTTAAAAATAATTCTTTTGAAGCTTCGATATTAAGCTCTATTAAAAATAAAAATGGATTAATTTCGTCTAGTAAAGATTTGACACCATCTGCAATTTTATCAACACCAATGGCACTTAATTCCAAAACGCCTGTCAATAAATTAAATAATTCTGCTTCACCAAACGAATCTGATGTTTCAGCATGGACAGGTAAGGTTTCAAAAGGTGTTCTTTCAGCTGCATTCAAATCAGTTGGTCATTTAAATGTTCATGTAACACCAGATAGTATATTATACAAGGCAGCAAAATCGTCAACAAATAATAGCTCATCATTGAAAAAGGACTGTTTATCAACGAGTGAAGGACGGACCAAAAGTTATCTTGAGCTTGTAAAGGAACGAAAATCAAGAAAGAGGACATTATCAACTATTTACGGCGATAAGAATAACACTAATAATGAGCAAATCACCTGGGGAGGTGAATTAAAAAGTGTTTGGGGTACGAAAAAGACCAAAAACGAAAGCATTTATCCAACACCACCAGAAGATAATGATAAGTCGTCCAAGCTTAAGAATGAAGATGCAGCTCTTAGTACTGATAAAAATAACAACTTAGATTGTAATATTTTATGGGATTTTGATAGAATTTAGTAACTTTATTGTATTTTGTTTTTAGTAGTTATTTTGTCTTATTGTATTTTACTTTAATTTGTTTTTTGTTTTAATATTTAGTTTATTTTAGTTTAGCTTATTTTAATTTGTTTTAATTTTTTTTGTTTTATAAGATTGATTTTACCCGTTTGTATTTTTTGATTTGTAATTTGTAATTTGTAATTTGTAATTTCTATAATCCAAATGAAAAATTAAGGCTTTAGGCGAGGAGATCAAATCCGAGATTTCTTTTTTTTCTTTTTTCGATTAGTGGCAAATTCATGATAGAAAGAAGTAGTTACTTTTTTCACTAATTTTAGGTTAAATTTTGCTATAATTCAATCTTTAAATCGTTGAATCTTATAAAAGTATGGATGAGATAGATGGGGGGTTTATCCATGAATCTAATGGTGGCAGAAATTTAAGGAAAAGGACGAGATCAAGTACATCTAACCCCAAATCAAATGGCCATGATACGCGTAGTTTAGTGAAAGATAAGGTACAAGTTACTCGTAATACAAGAAATAAATCAAATTCAACCTCTAAAGATCCAAAGAAACTAGAGGATACAAATAATGGAGATTTAGATAATGATGAATTTGACTTAGATGATGACTATGACGAGGAAGAGGAAGATGAAGATGCATATGAAGATGCGGACGAAGATTATGTCGAGGATGATATTATTATCACTAGCCATAATAATCGTGGTGGTAAATATGACCCTGTTGAACTGAGTGACGATGATTTAATTGTTATTAGTGGTACTAACAAGTCTGAAGGATTGCAAGAAATTGTAGAGCTACAAGATGAAATTAATGAATTACAAGATTTTCGCCGGGAAAAGTTTCAGAAACTAGAAGAGGATAACGATCCAGGAATTCTTTTAGAAGAAGAAATAGAGGAAGAAGGTGGCTTTGTTAAAGATACCAAAAAATCCAAGAAAAAACCTCCTGCCAAACGAACAAAAAAAAAGAAAGAGGTGAAGCCTAAATTGTCACCCTTTGAAAGACGTACAAACAGACTTTACGAATCACATCCTGAACTTGTAAATATTTTCCCCAACCTTGAAGAAAAAGGTGCTCGTAAGGTTGAAAGGGCAGAACAACCTTCTGATTTAGCCGTTAATTTGTTGAATTTTCAATTGGAAGGTTTATCGTGGATGATTAGACAAGAAGAAGAGGCTAACTATAAAGGTGGGATTCTAGCTGATGAAATGGGTATGGGTAAAACAATTCAAATGATTTCATTAATTATGAATGATAGAACAAAGGGCCCGAATCTGGTTGTTGCACCAACAGTTGCCTTAATGCAATGGAAATCAGAAATTGAAACACACACTAATAACATCTTAAAAGTTGGATTATTTCATGGTGCAAGTAGAGCTAAAACTATCAATGAACTAAAAGAGTTTGATGTTATTTTAACTTCATATTCAGTTGTTGAAAGTTGCTATCGAAAAGAAAGGTATGGATTTACTAAAAAACATAAAAAGGTTAAAGAAAAGAGTATTTTACATCAAAAGAAATTTTATAGAGTTATTTTAGATGAGGCTCATAATATAAAGGATAGAACAAGTTCGACGGCTAAAGCATGTGATAACTTAAATTGTGAGAAAAGATGGTGTTTATCTGGTACCCCATTACAGAATAGAATTGGAGAACTGTATTCTTTAATTCGATTTCTAGATATTTCACCATTCTGTGAGTATTTTTGTACAAAATGTCCATGCAAATCAAAAGAATGGAATTTTCCAGATTATAGAGTTTGTGCAACATGTGGTCATGCACCTATGGTGCATCTAAATTATTTTAATCATTTTATGTTGAAAAATATTCAAAAATATGGATTACAATTTGAAGGTGAAGAGAGTTTTCATAGAATCCAACTATTATTAAGGCAGATTATGATTCGTAGGACAAAGGTTGAAAGAGCAGATGATTTAGGTTTACCACCCAAAATTGTGGAAATTCGTAGAGATTATTTTAATCCAGAAGAGAAGGATTTATACCAATCATTGTATTCTAATTCTAAAAGACAATTTGATGATTATGTTTCTGAGGGGGTTGTTTTAAACAATTATGCGAATATTTTCACTTTGATTACACGTATGAGACAATTAGCTGATCACCCAGATTTAGTTTTAAAGAGAATGAAAATACCAAATGGTAAGAATACAGAATCAAATATTGATGAATTGCCACCGGGTGTAATAATTTGTCAGTTATGTGATGATGAAGCTGAAGAACCGATTGAGTCTAAATGTCATCATAAATTCTGTCGAATTTGTGTCAGTGAATATATTGAAAGCTTTAATGGCGACAATAATAAATTAGAATGCCCTGTTTGTCATATTGGATTAAGTATCGATTTAGAGGCACCAGCAATAGAGATGGATTTGGAGGCTGTCGAGAAAAGTTCGATTGTTAATAGAATTGATATGTCAGGTACATGGAAATCAAGTACAAAAGTTGAAGCATTAATGGAAGAATTATACAAATCTAGATCTGATAGAGTAACAACAAAATCGATTGTTTTTTCACAATTTACATCAATGTTAGATTTAGTTGAATGGAGATTGAAAAGAGCTGGATTTTCAACGGTTAAATTACAAGGTTCAATGACACCAATTCAAAGACAATCAAGTATAAAGTATTTTTTAGAAACACCATCAGTTGAAGTTTTCTTAGTTTCATTAAAGGCCGGTGGTGTTGCTCTTAACCTTGTTGAAGCAAATCAGGTTTTTATTTTAGATAGTTGGTGGAACCCTTCATTAGATACAGGACAGGCGGCTGATAGAATTCATCGTATCGGACAGCATAGGCCAATTAGAATTGTTAAATTAGTGATTGAAGATAGTATTGAATCACGTATCATTGAACTACAAGAGAAGAAGGCTAATATGGTGAAGGCAACACTTGACCGAGATCAAAAGGCTGCAAACCAGCTAAGTGCGGCTGACATGCAGTTCCTTTTCAACAATTGATCAATATGCAAAGTAATGGTTGTTGTACGACAAGATAAGAATCAACTGTAACTAAAAGAGAACTTGCAAAACATAAAAAATATTAAAAATTAAAAATTAAAAATTAATTTTTCAAAATTTTTTCTTTTTTCTCGTGATTTCGGATTTCAAAAAGTGACTAATTTTTTTTAATTGATTTTCATGAGATTATATTTAATATTGCATGTAGTAAAGTTGTCTGGTGTTATCTCTTTCTTTTCTTCTATTTTCTTTGTGTATAGACTTTTTAACTAAAGACAATGACATTTCCAGTGTTACCATTTTATTCTGCGGGCGAAACCGTAGATCCTAAGCTTGCCGTTACAGGCCAAGCGATTATTGAATTCATTGGCTCAAATACTGATGAAATTATCAAAGTTTCCAAATATACAAAAGGTTTGAACGTTTATGTTGATTTAAAGACTGAATTAAATGACATTGTCATCGATTCTATCCTTTCATTATATAATAATGGTGTCGTTTCTGTCTTTGCAAATGTTGAAGAAGCTGAAAAAATTATTGAAAAAATTCCAAATGCAAGAATTACATATAAAGTCTCAAATGAATCAACTACATTCCCATCTGTTGCATATATATCAAATATTCCAGAAAATGCAACTGAAAGTTCTACCCCCACTTTTATTTTGATTTCTGATGATTTGATGGAATTATCCAAATTACAGTCATATGTTAAATCCGGTTTTATTCCAATCATTAAATCATCATTATTAACAAGTGAATATGAAAATGTTACAACTGGATATCCACTAGTTGAATTTATTAAACCAAAATTAGTTACAGATCGTAATGATGGATTATTTACTTCATTGGTTGTTGACTCATCAAATCAGAATTTAGGTTTAGTTTATTCATCAATCAAATCAATCTCTGAATCCATTAAAACTAAAACCGGTGTTTATCAATCAAGAAAACATGGATTATGGTATAAAGGTGCAACATCAGGCGCAACTCAAGAATTACTTTCTTTAGATTTAGATTGTGATTCAGATTGTTTAAAATTTGTCGTTAAGCAATCAGGTTTAGGATTTTGTCATTTGAATACAAATTCATGTTTTGGAAATTTCAATGGTTTAACATCATTAGAATCAACATTACTTTCACGTAAGGATGATGCACCTGAAGGTTCATATACTAAACGTTTATTTGATGATGAATTTTTATTAAATGCTAAAATTAAGGAAGAGGCAGAGGAATTAACAGATGCAAAGGATAAAGAAGAAATAGCTTGGGAAGCTGCAGATTTGTTCTATTTTGCATTAACCAAATGTATTAAATATGGTGTTTCAATTTCTGATATTGAGAAGAATTTAGATATGAAAGCCTTAAAAGTGTCAAGAAGAAAGGGTGATGCCAAACCTAAATTTATTGAAACTTCGAAGAAAGTTGAGGAAGAGGAAAAACCAACTGCAAGAGTTATTGGTCCAAATGATAAGATTTATTTAAATAGAATAAATGCAAAAACTTCAAGCGTTGAAGAAGTTGAAGCATGTTTAACGAGACCAATTCAAAAATCTTCAGCTATTATGTCATTAGTTACACCAATTGTTGAAAATGTTAAAAAGAATGGTGATAAGGCATTATTAGAATTGACTGAAAAATTCGATAGAGTTAAATTAGAATCACCAGTTTTATTTGCACCATATGATGAAAGTATGATGCAAATTTCAGATAAAGTTAGAAAGGCAATTGATATTTCTTTTGAAAATATTAGAAAATTCCATGAAGCACAAAATCAAACTGATATTTTAACAGTTGAAACAAGTCCAGGAGTTTATTGTTCAAGATTTGCAAGACCAATTGAAAAAGTTGGATGTTATATTCCAGGTGGTACTGCAGTTTTACCATCAACTTCATTGATGTTATCAGTTCCAGCGTTAGTTGCAGGTTGTAAAGAGATTATCTTTGCATCACCACCAGGTAAGGATGGTAAATTAACTCCTGAAGTTGTCTATGTTGCACATAAAGTTGGTGCTAAATGTATTGTTTTAGCAGGTGGTGCACAAGCAGTTGCGGCAATGGCATATGGTACGGAAACAATTCCAAAATGTGATAAAATTATGGGTCCAGGTAATCAATTTGTTACAGCTGCTAAAATGTTAGTATCAAATGATTCAAATGCATTATGTGCAATTGATATGCCAGCTGGTCCAAGTGAAGTTTTAGTTATTGCAGATAAATTTGCAGATCCTGATTTTGTTGCATCTGATTTATTATCACAAGCTGAACATGGTATTGATTCTCAAGTTATTTTACTTGCAGTTGATATGACGGATAAAGAAGTTGATTTGATTGATGAAGCAGTTCATAGACAAGCATTAGCTTTACCAAGAGTTGATATCATTAGAAAATGTATTGAACATTCAACGACGATTCAAATCAAGACAATGGAAGAAGCATTTGAAATGTCAAATAGATATGCACCTGAACATTTAATTTTACAAATTGAAAATGCAGAAGAATGGGTTCCAAGAGTTGATAATGCAGGTTCAGTTTTCGTTGGTGCATTATCACCAGAATCCTGTGGTGATTATTCTTCAGGTACAAACCATACATTACCAACATATGGTTATGCTAGAATGTATAGTGGAGTTAATACTGCAACATTCCAAAAATTCATTACATCACAAGTTGTTACAAAGGAGGGTTTAGTTAATATTGGGCCAGCCGTTATGGATTTGGCAGAAGTTGAAGGACTTGACGGTCATCGTAATGCGATTAGAGTTAGAATGGACAAGTTAGGATTTCTTCCTGAAGGTTATTAGATAAGTTAGAGCTATATATAGATATTTATTTTTTATTTTTGTACATGTATTTGAAACAATTCCGATGAAGAGATCTAGATAGTCAAGTAAGAAAATGGGGCGCTAAGTTAATTTTAGAAAAAGACGGTTTAGTACCGGATTAATCTGAGAAAAAGAGAAAAGAAAAATGAAAAAAATTTCACACTGCGCATTGATCTGAAACCAGCCATCTTGCTATTATTAGATAAAACCCTTGTTGTTCTATCTTTCTGTTCTAAACATTTGTACACTTCTTCTTATTTTGTAGAACATTCATTCATTAGTATATATTATAACTATCACACATAGAGACAAACATGTTCTGTTGTCGTTTTCTTACTACAATTATCGTCTTTGCATCCGCACTTGCTTCCATAGGGTTGCTTTTAGCTGCTAATATTGGAACAATAGGAGATCAAATGGTTAAAAGTTCAATCTTTCTTATCGAATTCGACATGTCAGGTTTACAAACTTCCGCCCTTATACCGGAGGCAGGTCAAGCAACTTATTCAGAATTAGGGTTTGCAAATGCCTACCTTTTCGGTATGTATGGTTATTGTCGTGGTAATTCAGGTCCAATTACTAAGGAAGATAACGGTATATGGGAAAATGTAAATTTTAAGGATGCCCAATGTACTAAATCGAGTGCAAGTTTTACCTTTAATCCACTCACTTTTGCAGTTGATGAAATTAACAATCATAATACATTAGGTTTGAAGATTGATCAATCACAAATTAAATTACCAGGTGATTTAGCTAGTTATATCAATACGGCAAGTCGTTTATCACAAGTCATCTATATTTGTTCAATTATTGCCATTTGTTTGACAATTTTAGCAATGTTATCACATGTATTCTGTTGTTGTATGGGTAGTCTAATATTTGTTGCATTTTTACAATTTCTTGCATTTGCATCTGCAGTAATTTCATCTGCTGCAGCAACTGGTGCATTCACCTATATTGAATCTCAATTTAACAAATACGCCTCATCATTTGGTATCCATGCTCAACTATCGGTAAATTATTTAGTTTTAACTTGGGTAGGTACTGGATTATCATTGGTAACATTAATTGCAATTATTTTTTCACGTTGTTGTTGTATAAATCCTGGTCCAACCCCTGTTAAACAATACGAACGTATTTTATAAATTTTCTCTTCTTACTCTTTCCCCTTCTATCATGTGTACTTTAAACCATCGTCAATTTTATCGATATAAAATAAGATCAAGCATCTTAATCTCTAATCTCCCACTATCGTTAGCACTCCGGACTTTAAAACTGCTGATTTCGCTCTTTGAAACATTTAATTATATTAAAATATTACAACGTTGTTTAATTTGCCACCAAATTACTCTACGTTGTCTGTTAGAACAAACCCATTCCAGAAACAAATGAACATCTTACTCCCAATCCACATTCTCACTTACGGATACACACTTGGATCCACATCATTCCATTCATTTGTTGCTTCGATTAAAGCATTTGAAACATTACCACGTCGTGAATTTGGTGAATTTCAAGGTAAAGTCTTACCAATTCAATTCATCACCCAATCGATTAGTCCATTGGTCGTTGGATTAACCGCTCCATATACCATTTCACCTATTGGATTAGGATTATTGGCAATTAGTTCACTTGGTGGTATTTTAAATATCGCATATTTAACTCCAGTTTGTGCTGATTTAAAAGATCAAAGATATAAGATAATTGATTCTAAATTTAATGGTAATATTGATAATGCTGTTGAAAGCGGCGATTTGAAAATCATTGACAAGTCATTTGGTAAATATCATGGTTTAAGTATGGTTGCAAATCTAACAAGTATTGTTGCATTTGCCGCTTATGGATTTATTCTAACTGGTAAATTAAAAGTTGTTTAAATTTAATATTAATATTAATATATTTATATATATACATGTACATAGAAACCATCCAATTTTTTTTCTCTTTTCTTATAGATTTGGTGGTAACATTATCGATGCCACCAGCGCAGGTGATCTTTCAGTTGCTAATAAATCATAACTCAATGCACAACTTTTCGTATCACAAGTTTCAACTCTAATACCTAATTTATTTAATCTTTGTTTGGTTTCTGGCCCCAACATCCTCGTACGTTTACCTAACCCAACTACTAATAACTCTGGTTTTGGATAAACGAGTGATAGGATATCAGTTAAATTTTCATTAAATTCAACTACTATATCATTATCTTTAATTGATATACCATTTAAATTTATTTCAAAAATTTGATTATTCAATAATAATGCACCAATATGATCACCAGCTGAGTTTGGAGATTTAACAACTTTCAAATTTGAAAAAACAATTGAATCTTTTGAAATCATTTCAACGTTATTCTCTGGTTTATCTGCTAGAGCATAAATATCATATTTTGCCAAATTTTCACCCAAATTAGAGGCTTTGAAAGTGGTTGTATAATGACGTGGTAGACGAGATGTGGTAGAAAATACTCTGCGGAACATGGTGGTTAACTATCCAAAGAGAAAAGATTAATTAGTTACATTCTAAAGAGTATTGTGAATGTAGTATGTACATGGTTAGATGAAAATGAATTAAAGAACGTAGACCGACGCGTCGATAAAGTTTTTCATTAAGTTTTTTTTTTTATTTTTTCTAATTTTTAATTTCGTCGATTTCATGAATTTGCATCAAATGTTGTAGATAAAATAGGTCAGAGTACTGATATTTTTTTCATTTTATTAGATAAACAAAAAGCCATGGTTGGAATCAACATTATACAACAGGTGTCGCGTGCAAGAAATGGTGTCGGAGCCTTTGTTTTACCATGTAAACGTATTACATTATCATATTGTAATTTCGGTGGATCATCAAAAGGTATGAGAGAATTTTTAAGATTAAGATTAGGGAAAATTTCACAACAATATCCAGAAATTGAATTTAAAGTATTAGAGAAACCAGGTAGTCATCCGATTTTAAAGGGTGAATATTCAACTCCTAATACCAATACAAGTTTAAATGGTAATGATACTTTTAAACAAATTTGTGTTAGAAAATGGAATATTGATGTTATTGAAAATAAACTTAAATTATTAATTAATTCATCTGGTAATAAATTAGTTAAACCTAAGAATACCGTTATTTCCACAAATCAATCTGTTAGAGGTATTTGGTCTCCATTCTATGTTGATCCAAATCATAGATTTAAAATCTAATTATTATAGTTACAAATTACACATGTATATATATATTTATATCCTTTATAAAAAAGAAAATCTAATGAATCGAAAAACTTTATTAACAGCATCCATTCAATACTTAAAACATTTCAATATTATCCTTTTCATATGGGCATTCATTATTAGAATGTCCATTCAAATCACAGAATGTACAAAAATTTGAACGTCCAGCAGTCAAATCAATTGGAGATTTTGGTATATAGATATCTAATTCATTATTGTTATTTATAGAGGGTGTCTTAACATTATCATCATTGTGAATATTGTTGAGGATAGGGGTAGTTGCATTACTTTCTAATTTTTGAATTTGCAATTTCAACTCATTAATTTCATTAATGGAATCGTTTAATAATTTATCCTTTTCTAAGATGGTGTTATTTAGATTTCCATTTTTTTCTATAATTTCATTCAATTCTTCAACTTTTAATTCTAGTTTATATTTATCCATTTCTATCGTTCTTAATCTATTGATTTCTAAATCTTTTGAAACTTTTACACTTTTAGTATTTTCACGTTCCTTTAAAATATCGTTTTCCAATATTTTTATCCTTGCCGTTAAAGTTTCATTATCTTGGATTGCTGAAGTTAATTGTGATTGTATATTAACTACTGTATTTTTCAATTCTGTATTCTCATTTATTAATGAATCATTATCAATTGCAGTCCCATTGAGATTTCCCTTAGCCAATTCTTCAATTCTTTTCTCTAATGATTCAATTGTACCTATAAGTAATTCAATTTCATTAGATTTTTCAATTTTATAAGTATTAAATTTTTCCTCCTTACGTGATAACTTAATTTCATTGTCTTTTAATAATATATCCAATTCATTTATTTGATTATATAAATCTTGTAAATCTATTGTACGTTGTTTTAATTGAGATTCTAAATGTTTTATATGATTGTTTGATGATATGGAATCATTTATTGTATTATTATAATTGATAGTTGGTGAATCAATAGACATTGAAGTAGTAGATATTAAATCATCAAATTTTTGGATATTATTGTTGTTGTTAAGTGATTTATTTACGATAAGGTTATTAGTCTTATTTGAAGAGGTAATATTATTATTATAATTATTATTATAATTATTATTATTATTATTCAACCAACCAAGAACTTTTCTTAGTGGTACAAATAATCCACATCTATCATCATCATTGGATCTATAAATATCATCATCTATATCAAAATATTTGAAATTATTAATTATACCATTGTTTTTCCCCTTTTTAGACAATTCACCGAATAGTTGTATACCACAAAAAACTCCATTATGACCAGTGACTGAACCGACATATTTTAAAACTGCATAATCTGTAGATGTTGAATTCGGAAATGGTAATTTTGTGTTTAGTGGTGGTAATTGTGAAGATTGCATGGTGGTATTGGTAGTGATTGTCTAATCACTAAATCATGATATAGTTTGATGAAATTTGAAATTTGAAATTTGAAATTTGAAATTTGCTTTGTATGGATCACCTATTTAGAGAGAAAATTGAAAATTGAAAATTCAATATATTATACAGTATAATGCGCAGATTAATATTTTTACAGTGAAAATAATAGTATCATTAATAGGAAATAAGAAATTAGGATTAAAGCATAAACAGAACAATAAGTCATATGAATATTACATATCTAAACCATTAGGAGCAATCAAAATCTTAACATTAGTTTCTTTGTGATTAATCAATTGCATAAAACCACCTTCGATTGCATCGATTGCTTCAACTTTACCAGTAATTAACAATTTCATTAAATTTTTATCAATTGAACCATCTTTAATTGCTTCAATAACTTCAACAAAGTCTTTTGTAACATAGCACATTGAACCAGTTGCGAATTTTTCTTGATATGTAAGACACATTGGAACATAATGGATTGGAACATTTGGCCAAATTGCAACATTAACTGCAATTCCACCAGGACCTAAAACATCGATTGAAGTATCAAAAGTTTTTTGAATACCGGAACAATCAAATGAAGCAGTAAAACCTTCAGTTTCAGGTAACATATTTTTAAGACTTGTAATTGGATCATCATAATCCATTGGATTGAAAACTTCTGCACCTAATTTTTGTGCAAAATTTCTTCTAATTTCAGCTGGTTCAGAACATACAATTCTACCAGCTTTATGACCTTTTAATGCTAATATTGTACATAAACCAATTGGACCACCACCTAAAACAACGGCATCTTGACCAGGTTTAAAATTGGCACGATTAACAGCATGCCAAGCAACTGCTAAAGGTTCAACCAATGCAGCCAAATCTAATGGTAAATCATCAGGGATTGGAACCATATGATCTTCACCATAGACAACATATTGACCAAATGCACCATGATCTGTACCTAAACCAATAAAACTTAACCTTTTACAACAATTTGGTTTATTTGCATTACAAGCAGCACAAAAGGATAAATCTTTATCAATTATATCATCCTTATATCTTTCTCTATCAGAACAATGAGATGTTGCTTCAACGACAACTCTATCACCGACTTTAACATTTTTAACATTTGAACCAATTGAATCAACGATACCTGAAAATTCATGACCTGGACATAATGGTAAACATTTACCTGAGATTTCTGATTTACCACCATTTGGTTGTGGGAAAAAGATTGGACCATCTAAATATTCATGTAAATCTGTACCACAGATACCAGAATATGCGATTTTAATCTTGACATCGTTGGGATTTTTGATTTGTGGTTCTTCGATATCCTCTGAATATCTGAGTTGTTCTCTACCGTAGTATAAGAGACCTTTCATTATAGTTGTTGTGTGAGTGGATGTAAATTAATATATATATATATAGAGATTGAAATGAATTGGATTGGGATGGAAAATCCAAAAGAAAGAAGGTCTAGTAACTAATTTTATATATAGCTGGTTTCTACAGTACAGCTCAAACTCAAACTCACTAAGAGTGCCCCAACCAAATGATACCACAGAGTGTGCTGCGTGGCAAAAATTTAAGTTTTCGGAGAAACGAGAAAAATCAGAAGATGGCGGGGAAGTGGGATGTTTTTATGGGGGGAG
>JAJLVQ010000067.1:0-16017 GCA_030570335.1 Pichia rugopelliculosa | reverse complement strand
TGATTTTATTTCAAAAAATAAAGTCAAAACTAATTTTTACAAAGATATGTTACTGTAATACTGTATCGATAACGTTCAAATTTATATAAGCTAACGAGGAAGATTTGCTTCCAGTATGTAAAACTTTATAAATTATATGGTATAAGTAACAAAAATCTTTCTTAAAAAAAACAGAAACCAGTTGCTGTTATTGCGTTTAGCCTTCCTTATTTGGTATTTTATAGTTTATTTTAGTTATTTTAGTAATCAATTATTCAAATTATCATGGCCACTATACTCGGAGTTAATGCTTCACAAAAATCACCACTTACATATTGTTCAATATGTAGATTTACCAAACACACAAAAAAATATATGAATCTCTCTAGGATGCTCAAAAGGTGGTCTTACAAGCCATAGAGTTGCCATATGTTTGATTGTTGACGATTCAGCTAAAATGGTAGTTTTTCATTTAGTTCCAACTTTACAGGGAAAATTTACTGTTGAAATAAATCAAGAAAAAAATATCCTTATTGAATGAAAGTATTTATGGATTCATCACACTAGATATCACAACCACCTGAAACAACTTTTTAAATAATTACTGGGTCTTCAAAAAGAAATGAGCTGCCTCCAATTGGAAAATAGAATCCAAAGCAAGCAACAGACAAATTCAAATATGATTCTCATAAGCCTAGCCCACGATGAATTATAAAAGATTTTAATGGAAGAAACCTCAATTGATGCTGAGAGTAAATAATGGATAATGGGACTAGTTTAGCGTTAGAGTCATCAAGCTTGCTAGGAATCACAACAAGAGTTGTAGTACGATTAAAGAGCGGTGGAGAAAAAGGTTAATTTATATAACAATTTGAAACATGATCCTAATGGCTCCCAAAGTAAAGAGCATATATCAGATACTAGATATATGTTAAGAATAATAACGAAAATTAAAGTAATAGTGGCCAGAATTTAACTAACCAGATCTTTTTTAGTAGCTACAAAATCTGATTTCCCGAACCTTTTACATATACGATTAACTGGAAGTTGAACCATTTATTAAAGTAAAATGTTGCCAGTACACAAAACTTCATTGCTTTGATTATCGGATCTTAAATTAAAAAATAGGGAACAGAGCTCTCAATTTTCATACTGATCTAGCATTGATATAAAACAAGTATGCATTTTTCCTTTTACCAATCATTTTTCATCTTTATTAGAAGTATATAAACATTAGATATAAGAACTGCAAAGATAGATGCAAAATTATGGCCAAAAATAACTAGCCGAAATTTCAAATTGGAAGGATTTACTGCAAGCAGGTAGAATGTCTGTTCATTTTGATGAGGTAATGTCGAGACGGTTGGTCAAGGCCATTCCACAATAACCTATTAACAATTAATTCCAATGAGTAAGAAAAGATAAAAAATTAAAAACTAAAAAATTGAAAAATAATTTTAATTTTAAAATTTTTTTTTTTTTTTGAATCTGAGGTATTCTGAGGTTTAGTAGACTCGAGATTATCGACGCGCTCGACTAGGGGCTGCCTGTCGATGGGGAACATTTGATAGTAAGTATGAGCTGATGTGTATACTTTATATAGTTTATCTTGTACTCATATATAACCAATTACATTTCTATTTTATAACTTCTACTAACATAGATTTATTATATCCCAACTTCTAATATCCAGAATTACAGAGTTAATTAGCTTAGAGGTTAAATTATTATAAAAAATATTTTTTATAAGATTATAAGTTAGAATAAATTACAACAACGAACAAACAATTCAAAACAACAACAAAAAAAAAAAATGTCAAATTCAGAGTATGCTTCCATTGATGATGTCAAAAACATCAAAGCAAGAATGGAGGACTTTGAAGCATCAACCGCTTCCAGCCTTTCCCAAATTATGGAGATGCTAACCAAAGTTAATGAGAGACAGGCAGCCCCTAGTTATAATTTGCGCTTAAGTTAAATTCTAATATATTTATAATAGTAAGTCTGCGACACAGCTATTTCTATTATATACCAATTTCTAGACTAGACAATTGGTGGGTTCGTATTAGATAAATATGATAAGTTTAGTATTGACTATAAGTAAAATATATTATAACTATATGAGTAAAAGATAAAGATTAGATAAGGATTAATGTAAAAGATAAAATAAACTAATAAATAATAAGCTAACATCAATAATAATGTGTCCTGATAATACAATGTTAAGTAATTTAAATTAATGATATCCACCTCACTTAGGTGTACGGAAGTTTACCTTAAACTAATACCACATACTAAACCTCAGAATACCACAAATCTTCAGATTTTTTATTTTTTTGTCAATTTTCAATTTTCCACGTTTTTTACTTTTTAGGTGATTTCTGATGTGATTTCCTCCTTTTAATTAGATACCGATATCGTGCCAAATAGGATTGAGAAGTGGTGCGTAAATAATAAATACATTGGTATATAATTCAATTGGTGCATCTAGCAATTGATTCTAAACATATTGTATTTAAATTTACTTCTGAATTTATAAATTCATACGGCTGATAATAAACAAAAAGAAACACAAACAATCTTTACTACAGATGATGAAATTTTTGAAAAGACATTCTGCAGATTTATCTAGAAAGAACAATAAGGATAACAAGGATTTCCATAATGACGATATAACTAATTTGAATGGAGATACACACAAAGAGAAATTCATATTAATTGTTGACAAGGACACCGAGAATTCAGACGATGTTAATGTGAATCCATGTCAAGGATTATCATTCGAAGTTGGAGTTAGTGAGAATAAGAATGCTAAATTTAGACGTACAATGGAAGATGTTCATACATATGTTGCAAACTTTTGTGAAAGGTTAGATTGGGGGTACTTTGCAGTTTTTGATGGACATGCAGGCAAACAAGCAGCAAGATGGGCAGGTACAAATTTACATAACATTTTATATGAAAATATTATGAATGATATAACAAATAACGATTTGAGGGACAATTTAAATGAATGTTTTTTAAAAGCAGATGAAGAAATTGCCAAAGTGAAAGACGTTAAATCAAGTGGATGTACGGCTGCAGTTGCAGTATTGAGATGGGAGGAAGAAGTTGAAGATGATGAAGAGAAAGATAATGAAGAGAAAGAAGATGAAAAAGATGAAAAAGATGAAAAGGATGAAAAGGATGAAAAAGAAGAAACAAAAACAGAAGAAACAAAAACAGAAGAAACAGAAGAAACAGAAGAAACAGAAGAAACAGAAGAAACAGAAGAAACAGAAGAAACAGAAGAAACAGAAGAAACAGAAGAAACAGAAGAAACAGAAGAAACAAAAACAGAAGAAACAGAAAAAGAAGCAGGACCAATAGAAAATAACAAAGAGAAAAAACAGGAACAGACGCCAACCAAAGATAATGTAAAACATCAATTATTTGACTTCATACCAGGAAAAAACCATAAGAGAATATTGTATACTGCAAATGTTGGAGATAGTCGGATTATTTTAAGTAGAAATGGAAAACCTATTAGATTGAGTTATGAACATAAAGGTACTGATAAGAATGAAACGAGACGAATCAACTCCAGTGGTGGTATTATCTTAGGTGGTAGAGTAAATGGAATATTGGCCGTTACTAGGGCATTAGGGGATGTGTATTTGAAGCAGTTTGTTTTGGGAAATCCATATACAACAATGACGGAGATTGTCGCTGAGGATGAATGTATCATCATTGCATGTGATGGACTATGGGATGTGTGTAGTGATGAGGAGGCTGTTGAATTAATTCGGGGCGTGAAAGACAGCAAGGAGGCCAGTGATATTTTGTGCAAGTATGCGATAGAACAGGGGACGGGGGACAACGTGACAGTGATGGTGGTTGTGTTGGATAACCGGGTGATGCAAGGTATGTAGAAGTAAATGTGTATTAATATGAAGTACATTCTGTACAGACAGTAGATGGAATTAGTTACCCAATTGGGCCAACCGTGAAAAAGCGAAACATGTTACAAGTACAACAATGGACCCTGTCGTGGGGCGGGGGCCGGTCTCGCCTGATCGTCTGCTCGGAAAAAGACGGCCCTCACCCGGCTTGTACGAGACGATTAATAAACAACGACGCGTCATTGGCCGAAATCATAAGGCAAAGGTGTCCGAGTCGCATTTGGGTATTCGCTGTTGTGGGGGGAAGAGAGAGAGAGAGAATGTGTGTGTGTGTGCGTGTGTGTGTTGGTCTCAGAGACAGGGTGAGAGAGAGGTGGTTTCTGGTTTGAGTTGATGATTAATACATTGATGGCATGTTGTCTAAGAAACTTTTTGATTTCGTTTCCATCTTGTTTGCTGCTTTCTCCACACATCGGCACAATGCTTTCCCTCCAAAGAAGTATTAAATCCATTTCATCTAAGAGACTCTTCTCTAACACCGCATCTGCTAACCAGGTTATCAATAGATTCAATAACTTGAATGGTAAAGATGCAGCTTCCGCAATGAAGAAAGATTATCATGTTATTGATCATGAATATGATTGTGTTGTTGTCGGTGCAGGTGGTGCAGGTTTAAGAGCTGCCTTTGGTTTAGTCAAAGAAGGTTTTAAAGTTGCATGTATTTCCAAATTATTCCCAACAAGATCCCATACTGTTGCCGCTCAAGGTGGTATCAATGCTGCTTTAGGTAACATGCATGCAGATGATTGGCATTGGCATATGTATGATACCGTCAAAGGTTCTGATTGGTTAGGTGATCAAGATGCAATTCATTATATGACAAGAGAAGCTCCTCCTTCAATTATCGAATTAGAACATTATGGTTTACCATTTTCAAGAACCAAGGAAGGTAAAATTTATCAAAGAGCTTTCGGTGGTCAAACCAAAGATTTTGGTAAAGGTGGACAAGCTTACAGAACTTGTGCAGTTGCAGATAGAACTGGTCATGCTTTATTACATACTTTATATGGTCAATCTTTAAGATATGATACCCATTATTTTATCGAATTCTTTGCTTTAGATTTATTAAAGCATGATGGTGAAATTGTTGGTTGTATTGCATATAATCAAGAAGATGGTACTATCCATAGATTCAAGGCTCATAAGACTATTATTGCAACAGGTGGTTCTGGTAGAGCTTATTTCTCTTGTACTTCTGCACATACTTGTACTGGTGATGGTTCCGCAATGGTTTCAAGAGCTGGTTATCCATTAGAAGATATGGAATTCATCCAGTTCCATCCTTCCGGTATTTATGGTTCAGGTTGTTTAATTACTGAAGGTGCAAGAGGTGAAGGTGGTTATTTAATCAATTCTGAAGGTGAAAGATTTATGGAAAGATATGCTCCACATGCAAAAGATTTAGCTTGTAGAGATGTTGTTTCAAGAGCTATCACAATGGAAATTAATGCAGGTAGAGGTGTTGGTCCACATAAAGATCATATGTTCTTACAATTATCTCATTTACCAGCTTCTGTCTTAAAGGAAAGATTACCAGGTATCTCTGAAACTGCAAGAATTTTTGCAGGTGTTGATGTTACAAAGGAACCAATTCCAATTATACCAACTGTTCACTATAATATGGGTGGTATTCCAACTAAATGGTCTGGTGAAGCTTTAACAGTTAATGAAAAGGGTGAAGATGTTGTTATTCCAGGTTTATTCGCTTGTGGTGAAGCTGCTTGTGCTTCTGTTCATGGTGCAAATAGATTGGGTGCTAACTCTTTATTAGATTTGGTTGTCTTTGGTAGAGCTGTTGCTCATACAATTGCAGCTGAAATGAAACCAGGTATGCCACATAAAGAATTACCAGCAGATATTGGTTTTGAATCAATTGAAAACTTGGATAAATTAAGAACTGCATCTGGTACTACTTCAACCGCTGAATTAAGATTAGAAATGCAAAAGGCAATGCAAAAGCATGTCGCTGTCTTTAGAGAACAATCAAACTTAGATGCCGGTGTTGTTGAATTAGAAAAGATTGAAGCTAAATTCCCAGATATTAAGACCACTGATAGATCAATGATTTGGAATACTGACTTAACTGAAACTTTGGAATTACAAAACTTATTAACTTGTGCAAGACAAATTGCTAATTCTGCTGCTGCAAGAAAAGAATCAAGAGGTGCTCATGCAAGAGATGATTTCCCAGATAGAGATGATGCTAACTGGCAAAAGCATACCTTATCATGGCAAGAAAAGACTTGTGATCCAATTAAATTGGGTTACAGAGGTGTTATCACAACCACTCTTGATGAAGCAGAATGTAAACCAGTTCCACCAACTGTCAGAGCTTATTAGTTGAATTAATTTCTTCTCAGACTTTTCCATTTTTTTAATGCTCTATTTCATTTCTTATCATATAAAACTCTCCCCTATATAAAAAATTTGAAAATTTTATAATTTATTTATTATTCACTATATCTTTATATATTCATGATTTAATATACCTTTGTTTTGTTTGTGTGTATTATAATAATCTTTATATTGTAAATAGTTTGGTTGATTCGTAGAATACATATAATTTCATAAATTTCTTCATCTGATCAAAATTTATTATTTTTGATCCACGATCTTTTTTTAAGAAATCAAAAGAAAAAAAAAAAATTCTAAGATAATTTTGTTTTCCAATTATTGTATGGCATTTAAATTGATACACATAGTATAAACAATACTCAATAACACACACATATTACATAACAAACAGCTCATAAAATGTTTCAATTGTCTACGATATCTGATTTAATACGAATCCCACCACATGTTTTTAATCTACCCCGTGAAGTAGCCTTAAAACAAGAATTAAATGTTAAACATGCAAATAAAATTATTCCAAAGCTTGGATTGGTCATATCGATATTTGATATATTGGACTTTGATACCGGTTTATTCAGACCGGGAGATGGGGCAATGTATGTTAATGTTACATGTAGATTGGTTATTTTTAAACCTTTTATTGGAGAAATTTTAACAGGTTGGATTGAAAAATGTACAGCTGATGGAATTAAAGTTAATATCGGATTTTTCAATGATATATTTATTCCAAAGGCTTTATTATTTGAAAATAGTCATTTTTCTGTTGATGAAAATGCTTGGATTTGGAAAATGGATGATGATACAACCTTATACTTAGATATTAATGAAAAAATTACTTTCAGAATTGAAGAAGAAATATTTACGAATGTAAAACCAAAAGGTCCAACAAATTCAAATGAACCTGAAAATAATGATGAACCAAAGGAGCAAACTCCACCTTATGCCCTCATTGCCTCATGTCAAACTGATGGTATGGGGTGCTGTAGTTGGTGGTAACTTTTTTACTTTTCTAATTTTATTTCTTACATAGAATGATTTAATGTTATACAATATAGAAAAATTATACACAACCCAGAATTAATTACACTAATTATATTGCATATACCTACTTGTAGATGAGAATTTCATATTTCCCTTAATAACCTTTTCAACTGCATTTAAGAAATCCTTTTCAGTTGCAACCTTACGTCTTGCTCTAATTGCAAACATACCAGCTTCTGTACAGACTGATCTAAGTTCAGCACCTGTAGCATTTGGACACATTCTTGAAATTAATTCCCATCTAATATCTCTTTCACATGACATAGATTTTGCATGAATCTTAAAGATGTTTGCTCTACCTTCTAAATCAGGTAATGAAAATTCAACCTTTCTATCTATTCTACCTGGTCTTAGTAAGGCTGGATCTAGCGTGTTTGGTCTATTAGTCGCAAACATAACCTTAATATTACCTCTAGGATCAAAACCATCCAATTGCGTAATCAATTCCAACATCGTTCTCTGCACTTCATTATCACCCCCTGCACCATCATCAAATCTAGCACCACCAATTGCATCAACTTCATCAAAAAAGATTATACAGGCTTTCTTTGTTCTTGCCATTTCAAATAATTCTCTAACCATCCTTGCACCTTCACCGACATATTTCTGAACTAATTCAGAACCAATAACCCTAATAAATGTTGCATCAGTTCTATTTGCAACAGCTCTTGCACATAAAGTTTTACCGGTACCTGGAGGCCCATATAGCAAAATACCCTTTGGTGGATCAATACCCAATTTAACGAATCTTTCAGGAGACAAAAGTGGTAATTCAACAACTTCCCTTAATTTTTCAATTTGCTCTTTACAACCTCCGACATCACTATAAGTAACATCCGGTTTTTCTTCAACAGTCATCATTGTAACAGTTGGGTCAATTCTAGGAGGTAATGGTAGTTGGATTTCATATTTTGTTCTATCAACACCAACTCTCATACCTTCTTCAATATCAGTTGGTGACACACGTTCACCCAATCCTACAACAAATTTTGCTATTTGCTTAATATTGATTACATATTTGGCCTTTTCATCAACTTCATCACTATCAGTTGCATCGTCAGATTTGATAATCTTAGTACATCTCGCAACCTGTAACGGTTGTTCATCATTCATTCTTTTACGGTCAGCAGCAACATCCCACAAGTTTGGATTTGCTAAACCAGTATCACTTTCTTCAATACCCATTTTCTCTTTAATTCTGGTCTCTATATCTTTTAAATCTTTCTCTATACTTTTTATTGACGCATTGTACGGAGCTGCACTGTAAGTTTTCAAAACTTGAATATCATCTTCACTTAATGGTTTAATTTCCACCACTTTGTCATCATCTTCATCAATTGGCTTTTTAGATTTTTCCCAGTCTTCCTTTGGTGCCATTTTTATGAAATATATTGTATTTTCAGAGGAAAAAACAGAAGATATTGCTGTTTGCCCTTAAAGATTTGCCATCCATCAAAAGATCAAAGAAGACTCAAAGTGGAAATTAAAATCTTTGTGGTGCACGGATGTAATCGAACTTTTATCATGAATCTATGGTTTTTGGTTTTTGGTTTTTGGTTTTTGTTACATGGTAATAAAACTTTATCTTACTTTTTCTTTATCTTAGTTTGTATATTAAGTTTACATAAATACATAGGGGTTAATCAATTGAGAAGCTTGAGAAGCAATGTAGCACCCTTATTGTCTTCTTCTTGTTTCTTGATGATTTTATTTTGCTTCTTTAATGCCTTGATGAACGAGGCACCAGTTTTGTCTTTAGAATCTTTAAATTTATCGACTAAGGAAACTAAAACAAAGCTACTTTCCTTATTAGAAATCCAACTAACTAATGCATCAGTATCATTGCCAGAATCAAATATTTCTTCAACAAATTTAACAGCAAATGAAAGACCCAAATTAATATTCAAAATTTCATCAACTGATTTTGTTTCTCTATTCCATTTACCACCTTGAATTAATGATTTTAATAATCTTGGTGTATATGCTTGATTAATCAAATGTTCTTCGTTGCTGAGATCACCTCTAATACAATCAATAACGGTATCAATTGCTTTGTTTCTTAATTCTTCACTGATTTCTGGAAATTCATTATTATATAATAATTCTTGAACAAATTGTGCACCAATATTTTCCTTCAGAATTTCATAAGGTTTATCTGAGAAAGTTTTATAAAAAGCTGGTAAGAAGGACTTTAAATTCTGACTTCTTCTTTCTGCTTCTGGTTTTTTAGATGTTTCTTTTGATAACTCGACATATCTTTCAAGGTCTTTTAAAACAATTGGAGAAAAATATGATTTATCTAAGCCATTCAAAAGATATAAAAATGGTCTTCTCGAGAATTTGTTAGTAACAAGTGAATCCATTTTTTTTTCAAAATCGTTTAAAAATGTCTTTTGAACCAAAACAGTATCATCGACTGTCATAAATATAACTTGTAAAACAGTTTGACCATGTTCATTGGTTGCTAACGCTTCTGCGTGTTCTTTCAAACTTTTTAATAAACCTTTTCTTTCCTTTGCAGTTGCTTTTGCTAGAACAATACATGCAACTTCACAACCTTCAGGAGTATGGACCAACTCAGCAAAATGTTCAGTAATTAATTCGATAAATTCTCTAACTTCTTGACCTTCAAAAATTTGGACAAATTCTTTCATTGCAGCGTGTAAAATTTGGAAACCAACTGAACCTTTATCGATTGAAGCTTTAATTGTTCCAAATAAATTACCAGAGATCAATTTCTTTTTTTCAGTAGATTCAGAACAAACTTCAACAACATTTCGGGTATCATTTTCATCACTGAAATATGCATATTGTGAACCCCAAAATTCTCTAATCATTTGATGTCTTTGCTTTGAAGATGAATATAAAACAAACATATCCTCAACAACATATGCACCTTCCCTATGTCTCATTAATTTTCTTAACTTACCATGTAGTTCTTTAATAATCATGGCTCTCGATTCTTTTGATCCATAATGAAGTAATTTGATTAAGAGGTATTTACCATAAGCTGAAGTAGCTAATTTATAATAATAAGGTCTTAATTCTTTACAAATTTCATCTCTTCTTGACTTTGATGAATACTTGACTAATGTTTGAACAACTCTTGATGCATCATGCTTCAAGACCAAATCACCTAAAACACCTTCACAAAGCTCCCATGTTTCATTTGCTAGTTTGTCTCTAATTTCTTTTGGCATTGGTGGATTCCTGACCCTTAATCTTTCCCATAATTTCTTAATTCTTTCAACTTCGACACCAGACTTTCTTTTAGTTTTTCTTTCCTTTAAAAGTTTCCTTTGTTCTTCATGTTGTTCTTTTGAAGTTTTCTTGTCAGCATTTGTTCCGTCTGAATTTTCATCCTTTCTTGATTCTTCGAATTCATCATCATTATCTTCTGATTCATCCATTTTATCCAAATCATCTTCATCGTCCGATTCAGATTCAGATTCAGATTCACTTTTTGTAACTGAAGAATCAGATTCTGGTTCAGAATCAGAAGGATCAATGTGTTTAGTTTTCTTGCTTGGTTTTTGAGAAACAGCTTCTGCAGCTCTCTTGTTTCCTCTCTTTTGGACAGCCATTGGATTAAGATAACTGATTTCACCAAAGGAATATACCTTTTTTAGGAAAAGAATTAATTAAAATTTGAAAAAAAATTTCATGAAAAAAAGATGAAAAAATATTATTTTTTATTTTTTATTTTCAGAAATTCTTAAAACGAAAAAAAAATTAATGAGAAAATTGAGAATAAGATTTTACTTTAAAGAATTCTTCATGTTTGTTAAATTATCTATTTGAAAAATTGTCGATTATACTTGAATATAATGAAAGTTGCAGTTGAAGGATGTTGCCATGGGTGTTTAAATAACATATATAAGTCAATTGCAAAAAAAAAAGTAGATTTACTAATTATTTGTGGTGATTTTCAGAGTATAAGAAATCATGCAGATCTACAATGCATGAGTGTTCCTGATAAATATAAGAGAATGGGAGATTTTCAAGATTATTATACTGGTAAAAGGAGAGCAACTGTTTTTACTATTTTTATTGGTGGTAATCATGAAGCGTCAAATTATTTAGATGAATTGAAATATGGTGGATTTGTTGCACCAAATATTTATTACATGGGTAGATCATCAGTTGTTTGGTATAAGGGTTTGAGAATTGGTGGATTATCTGGAGTTTATTGGCAGAAAGATTTTATGTATTTGAATCCTGGCAATTATGACTTTAAAAATGATAGATTTTCAATAAGATCTGCATATCATTATAGAAAGGATGACTATTTCAAATTAAGGTTGCTTGATAGATCAAACAATTTGGTCATGCTATCACACGACTGGCCTGAAGGTATATATAATTATGGTAGTACATCATACTTATTGAAAAATAAACCATTTTTTAAGAATGATATTAAGAATCATTGTCTTGGATCGCCCTTTAATATGGAATTATTGAAATCAATTAAACCAAATTATTGGTTTAGTGCCCATCTTCATGTACGATTTCCGGCAACTGTCGATTGGCAGGAATTGCCAAGCAAAAGAAGTAGCATTGAAGATGATATCTGGGAAAAAAGTGAATCAAAAAGAATGAAGATAAAGACGCCGACAATAGATGAGATAGAACTTGATATTTGTGTAAGTGATCAAGAAAATGATACGCTTGAAAACGGGAAGCTCAATGAAAAGGAAGAACTTGATATTCCTTCAATTGATAAAAATGATGCCATGACATTAATGGACAACAGTGATGAAATTCAACTTAATTTAGATGATATTGACGATCTAAAAGAAGAACCAAAACTCAAAATAGAGAACGAAGAGAAAAACATAGAATTACTACCAACTAAGTTTCTTGCTTTAGATAAATGTTTACCAAGAAGGAATTATTTAGAAATTCTTGATATAAACCTAACGGATAAGGATCACATTTCTACAAAGTCAGATGCGAGCCCGCTATATTATGACCATGAATATGTTTCATCTGAAAGGGTCATACAAAAATATAAAACAAGGTTGAATGCTTTAAATTTTGAACAATTACTCCAACCACCTATCGAATTATTGGAAGAATTAAATAATATCAAGGAATTTTATATCAAAGAATACGAAAACTTAGAACATAATGAATATAGCTCACTTTTTAACATACCTTTAAAGTCTTTCACAAGAACGTCTTCTCCGAATGAAAGAAACTATAAAAAAATAGAGAATCCACATACAAAATCATTCGAAAATAAATTTTTGAATGTCTAATCGATTAGAAATAATTCAGCACTTGAGAAGCAATCTCACCTAATTCGTTATCTTCATCTGATAATTCAACAATTAAACTTTTATTATCATTGAAAGTATTTAATTTATTGTTTGGAACGTTCCCCTTCAATGGTAAGAGAACTGATAATATTAGCATTGAAGAATATTGTAAATCTGATTCAAGATCTGTAATTAATAATTTTGATAGATTGTCACAAAACAATTCACTACTTGCAAGCTTATAAGAAATGATATCAAATCTACAACTTGAATAAAAAAATGATAATGACAAATTTTGCAAGTCATTATTTTCGGATAATATTAAATAACATAAAATTGCAAAATTTTGATAATACAAATCTGTTTCATTTTCCCAGTTGAAAATTTTTGCCATACATAAAGGTAAATCTGAAATTTGATTTAATAATTGTAACGAGGAAAACTGAATTTTTGAATCATTTGAACTTAATAAATTCATAATCGAATCAAATGAAAATGTAAAAATTGTCTCTTTAACTTTTTTATAACCTAATGACGCCAATGCACCCAAAGAAATAATTGAATAGTAAACATCAAAACTTGAAAAAATTTGGTTTTTCAAACTTGTAAACGGAGTTTTCTTTGACTCAGTTGATGTGCCTGAATCAATATCGTGCTGAATCAAAATTTCAATAATAAAAGGTACTGATGATAAAGCAAATTCTTCATTGTTTCCGTCTTCACCATTATATATTTTGTCAATATGGACGCTTATATTTGGACTTGTTAATGCTTTGATTGCAAATGAACGGGTCTCCAAATCTTGTTCAGAAAATTCAATCGATTCGATATTAAATTTAATAAATGAATGTTGATTGTATTTGATATTTTGCGATGTACCAATTAAATAGGCGGTCAATAATTTAATAATTTGTTTGATCTCTTTAATATATAAATTTTGAAACTCATTATCGTCATAATTATCACCTTTAACGTGACTGCTAGCTATATCAGGGAAGATTATATTATGCATCAACCTGATGCATCCGCCAACTAAGCCCTTTGATGATTCTAATGATTTGAAAATGGAAGTTAAATTTTTGGAAATAAAATTTCTTTTGATTAATCCATTAATTAGTTCATTAATTTGATTTTCGTCGTCATTTAGTTTTGAATAATTTAATTTTTTATTTGTGATTATGTCAAAATTATTAATACTATTTGAATCTTTTAATGATATAATTGACTTTTGTTGAATTTTTAAAACTCTATTTGGTAATGTTAATAATGATAAAATGGTAATTATACCATATTTGGTATGTTCTTTTTCATGTAATAGATTGAATAAAGTGTTTAAAATATTTTCATTTCTTACCTTCTGTTTAATCTGAATATTTGTACATAGTAATGATAATCCTTCAACGGAACTTTCCAAACTGTTTTCTAAAGATATTAAATTTATTTGTAATAAATTATTCAATGATAATAATTTTGAATTATTTTCTAAAGTTTCAGGTTTGATTAGTCTCCATAGTTTGATTGTAATCGTAGTAGCATAGCATTTACTTTGCTGCAATTCAATTTTTGTTGATGACAAGCATTTTAGAATAATAGTAAAATACATTGATGCTATAAGAGATCTAGAAATTTCGTCAACACAAGCATTTGAAAATAAAATTAATAAATAATTTAAACTTTTGATTAATTCGGTATTTAAACTATCATCAAATTTGTTTGATAGATTTGTAGTTTCATTCGTTATCAAATTTATGAATAATGTATTTTTATTAAAAATTTCTGAACTTAAGACAGGATCAAATGTAAACAAATGTGAAACTATCCTGATTATTTGAAAGATTTCAAATTTTGTTGAATGAAGTTGTAATAAATTATCAATTTTATCAGTTAAAAAATTATTCAAATTATCATCAATTGACTTAAGTTTATATAAACACATCAACGATTCAATCGCAATATCATTATCAAAACCTAAATAATCGACTAAGTAATCGCATAATTGGGAAACTTGATTATTCGTAAAATCTTCAGTTTCTTGATTTAGTATTTGAAAAATTGACCTAATTAATGGTTTTGAAGCTATTTTTAAATGATTGGTTCTTTCTTCGTAACTCAAAGAATAAACAGTTACTAGATCACTTTTCAATGATTGGATTTTATTCGAAGGTGTAGTGTCTGACATGATCTAATTATACAATTGTTTAAATGTATCGACAAGAATAATGCTAGTCATGTCTTACATTAACATGAAAATTGAATTTCTCATTTTCATGTGTATTTTTATCATAGACGTTGTCCAATTCAAGTATGCTATTTCTAATTCTTTATTTTTTTCATAATATGATATATCTAATTATAAATAAAACATGTATATAAAATGTGTAAAATGTATAAAATGTATAAAATGTATAAATGTATAAAGTGCATAAAATGTATCATAAAATCATAAACAAAGGAAATCTATAAATAATCTATAAAAGTACAAAAAACAAACCGGTTGAAGAAGGCCTTATAGTAAAATACAGAATATTGTAATTAACAGCAATGTTGTCCACGATATCATAAATGATAACAATAACAATAATAATAACAATGACTTAAAGCAAGAAAAATAGTTTGAATTTTTTAATGAATCGAAGTAATTGCAGAACGAAGTTCGATATCATCAAAACTTTTTGAAGCATCTGAAGAAGTGATTGGTTGAAGTTTCTTTTCCTGTCTTGCAATTTCTCTATCTCTTTCTTCTTTTTCCATAATTTTATCCAAGTCCCAATACATGAAGAGGAAAACAAACGCACAGAATCCACCTGCTGCAGCAATACCAGTGAATGGCCAGATTAAGTGTGGATCAACTAATGCACCAGACACACCTTCAGAAATAGCTGATGAAATTGCGGAATTGAATAAGAACAATGCCATAACCAAACCTTTACCATTATCTGGTGCTCTTGTATATGCAATTTCATAAGCAGTTGTATAACAGAAACACTCACCTAATGCACACAAACCATAGTTAATGATTTCCAACCATGCTGTTAAAGGTGATGGTAAATCACAAGTAGTTGCATAATAGCCACATGGAGAAGTTTCATACACTCTCCATTGAATGATTGCCGAAACTGCAGAGGCCAATGCACCCAACATGAATCCAATAAAGATCTTATATACAGGTTTGAAATTTATCTTCATTTTAATCAATGTTGGATAGACTACATAATCTAGAATTGGAATTGCAACGACAATGACAATTTGATTGAAATTATTAAAGAAATCATTTGGAATACCTTTTGTTGTCATTGCACCTGCTTGTGCATTTAATGTTGAACCGAGACCGGTATCACTTAGGTTGAAAATAACCCAGAAACTAAACATAACACATTGGGTGAATGTGGATCTGTAATCTCTGACCTCTTGTTCTGACCATACAATTGCACTTGCATCAG
>JAJLVQ010000066.1:0-16618 GCA_030570335.1 Pichia rugopelliculosa | reverse complement strand
GTTTTTTTTATTTTTTAATTTTTTTTTTTTTTTTTTTTTTTTTTTTTTTTTTTAGATTTTTTTTTTTTCTTCATAAGAAAGATTTTTGTTACTTTTACTATATAATTTATAAAGTTTTACATACTGGAAGCAAATCTTCCTCGTTAGCTTATATAAATTTGAACGTTATCGATACAGTATTACAGTAACATATCTTTGTAAAGATCTATATAAAATGAAGGTTGCAAAATAACAACCGTTTAAATAGTATTTATATAAGGATTATATAATAATTTAATATTGAAAAAAAAATTGCATAAGGAAAATTTATACTTTTTTTAGAATCAATTGGAACTTACTTGCGGAAATAACCCCTAAAGAAGTTATGAGCACTACAGACCCCCCTAGAGGACGTGGTGACCAGCATGGGCCATCAGACGACCCTCCTGGCCAAGCCAATCAATCTGACCCAGCTCAGAAAAACGATTTAACACAAATCAAAAGTTTCATCTTCAGGTGAAAATTTTTCAACATCAAACTGTACCAATAATCAATTCAATTTATCTTACCGTGATGCAGCCGCTAACGTCTCTTCGGAGCATGAAACCAGACGTGAAGAAATCAAATGCAAACTTACTCAAGAATTAAAAGCCAATCAAGGTTACGACATTTATCACCAGTTCGATTCAGTATTCAGAATCACCTCAAATTGTATATTCAAATTCGACAGTTTCAGCAAAATTTTTGACATTTTTGAAAATAAAATCAGGAACGACAAAGAATTAAAAAGCTTAGCACAGATGTTCCATTTCATTCATACAAGATTTGAAATTTATTTACAAAATGCTGAAACAAAAAAGACAGAAATCACTAAACATCTGTTTACGCCAGGTGAAGCTACCATTATTAATTAACTTTCCAGGTATCTACTCTCAACAGCCATACTTGGCCAAGTTAAACTCATTATTCATTTCTTCATTTGAAAATTCATCGCTTACTGCAAAATTGTGTACTTCAAGCCAAACAGAATCATAAATTATAATGGAAACACAACTCCCTGATTACTTTAAATTACTTGAATCCGCAAAATTCTTGAAACAAGCATACTCAAATTATGTGGACGTAATAACATTTGAAACTTCATCGAATGGGAGCAAAATTAGCCTGAATACTAAAATTCAATCTATGTCAATTTTTAGTTTAGTTAGATTAAGAACAACTGAACTCCCTCCATCAACAGATCAAATTGATTTTTATGATGGAATAAACAAAGCAACCTCTTTCCACTTCAAAACCAAGATTTTATTTCCACTAAAATTTTGTCCAGTTTGCAGATCCACCAAACACACAAAAAAAATATGTTTAGTTTGCAGATCCACCAAACACACAAAAAAAATATGTCCAATTTCTTTGGGGCGTTCCAAATGTTCTCTTAGACATCATCGATTTGTTAAATGTAAGAGTGTTGAAGATCAAGTTAAAATTGCAGCTTTTCGTTTAGTTCCAACAAAAGCACAAAGAAAATTTATTGCTGAACTAAATCTAAAAAGGAGCTATCCTTATTGGATGAAAGCTTTTATGGACTCATCACATTTGGTATCATTAACACCAGCAACAAGTCCCCAAAGAAGCACTGGATCTCCTAAAAAGAGAAGACCAAACTCCAATATAGAAACTGGACTTTATCAAAAGCAACAGAAAATTTCAAATGCAACTAAAAAACCTCTTTTTGCTCCACTAACACAAACTCCAGAAATCAATAAAAGATCTGAAGAACCTCCGTTTAATGATAAAAAGATCATAATGGATAATGGAATTGCTTTGCTTACACCAAATTTAGGCTTACACGGAATTGCAACAGAAGTTTTATCACAGTTTATTAATATTGAAAAAAACGTTAATATGTTTAATAATTTAAAACCAGATCAGATGGCTCCTCGAGTAGAAGCCATAGAATAGGTAGCAGATACACATTAAAAAGAAAAGAGACAAAAACAAACAAACAATATAACAAAAACAGAGGTTGAATAATCAAATCTTTTTACGCAATTACAATATATGATTTTCAGAGCCTTTCTAAAGCAGTTCAATTGATTTTATTTCAAAAAATAAAGTCAAAACTAATTTTTACAAAGATATGTTATTGCAATAATGTATCGATAACGTTCAAATTCATAAAAGCTAACGAGGAAGATTTACTTCCAGTATGTAAAACTTTATAAGTTATATAGTATAAGTATCAAAAATCTTTCTTTAAAAAAAAACCTTTACGTGTTATTTAAATACGAAAATTGAAATGGCTTTTAAAAATGAAAATGAATAAATAATAAATTCATTGAAAGTTAATTACATAAATAATGTTATATTAACATTTTATACAAGCTAACCAGGTAATAAAAAAGCTGCTTATGGACAGATTGTTCAGAGATTGCAACAACACGTTGGTAGAAGTTAAGAGCCAACAAAAGTATTTTGTTTACTCTTTTTTTTTTAATGTATTCCAGTTTAAATACTAATTGGCAGTTTTCATTGATAAGATCCCAGTAGTTTTGATGTGGTTCATATATTAATACAACAGAAAAGAAATTTCGAAGTAAGTCTCTACCAATCAATACAACATTACATGAATGTCTTGGGGTCATGAAGAACAAAGTACAATTTAAAAAAATGAACATGAAATTTGAATGGATAATATTTTTAATGAAAGATCATTACATCAAAAATATTATAATGCCTTTTTATATCAGCTGACGAGGAAAAATAATTCCAGAATGTAAAACTATATAAAAAATTTATAATATTAGTATTTTTTTCTTTAAAAGAAGAAAGGTTTATTACTAATATTATATATTTTATAAAATTTTATGTACTGGAAACCTTTTCCTTATTTTTCGACTTCCTGAACCCAGAGTCATTTAAAATTATCATTTGGTTGATTATATCCATACCTTTACTATAAATTCATTACATAATCCTAAAATTTACCAAAATCATTAACTAGAGTACAAAGGAATATTTGTCAAACAGTGTTTGCTAACATCGTACAAAGCAAGTTTTGCGAAGAGTCAAGTCAACAGACATATATTTCCTTTATCAAATCAAACCGAGAATGTCCATGTGATACAACATTAACATTTCAAATATTTTTGGGTTACATACTGTCCAAACCTATCGATATTACTACCTAATACATCCAGGCAACAGATTTTCAGGTGAAAGATCAATCATTGATTAAAAAATAACAAATAAGAAACAACATTTTCGGCGCTTTAAGTAATTGTCAATTCTGATTTATTTTACTGGAAAGCTGTCCTTCAACACTAGTGAGCAAAGCCAAATTTATCGATGACAACTTCCAAAGTTTCAAAGTTAATTTTGTGATAAGACACAGGTGAAGTTAAAACTGTTAAAAAATGCTAAACTTTTATCTGTAAGAAATTCTATCCATTGAGCCTCTAAGATCTTATTATTACAATTAATGGTGAAATACTCAAGAAAAAAATTTCTAAAGTTAAAGGTGAAACGTTACATTGGATTTTAAACTGTACAAGTTTCCCCTTTCCCAGCAACGCTATTTTCATTTAAAACAGCTATATTCTTTCATGTTTTTAAAATTTTTCTTTTGTTTGATCTCTCCTTTAAATTTCATCCTTTTATTTTATTTTATAAATAGAATATCAAATATGTTTTTATATAATTAAATTGGTTTATTGGTTTCATTATTGTTCTTGTTTTCTTTATTATTGTATTATAAAGTATATGTCACTATTATAAATTGTGAAGTCTGGATACAAAGACAGGCGAGTAAGTAATAATCTTGTAAGTATTTATAATTAATAGTAATAAAGGGGGGAAAGGGCCATATTTAGCGGAATCAGGAACTTATTAAGGTAAAAAAATAAAGAAAGTAAAGAAAAAGCAGGCGTAAAGAGCCTAAAGAATAAGGTTTCGTATATTATGCCAGTGAAAAGCAGGAATCAGAAATAAATTATTGCAGCTAAAATAAAATACTCCTTATAACTCTTTTCACATCATTTAGAATTATTGGTTCTTTTTTAGCAACTGGGCACTTCTGTTCTACTTCTTGAATTAAGTTTTAATTCACATAACTTTTACCGTCAGAATCCCCTGAATTCCATCATTGGCACATAAACTAGCTCAATAAAAAGATTGTTAACTATTTGCTATTTGTGTTTGATCTTTAGTAAACAGCAATAAAAAGTTGTTAAAATCAAAAACTGTTTCTTATATTTACTAAAATAAACATTCCAATTTTATAAACTTATAATGCATAACCATTATTACCTTTGAAAATCAGATTCATTCGCATAACACATAAAGCCATACTTGAACCTATATAAATTAAGTCATTGTTACCTTTTTTTTAGGTATTAGATGTAAAATGGTATGACAGCTTTCAGAATTGTTTGAATCATAATACTAATAAATAAATAAATCTATAATAGGACGGGTTCGCATGGAAATTAATTATTCAAAAAATGTATTAGATGTTATATTTACATCACCACGGGAAGTATTTCTCTAATGGCTGTTTAAATTTAACATGTTTCTAAACATTATCATAATAAAATTCAAAAACAACACGAAGAATATTCTTATTTTTCATGTATTCTGTATTATCGTTATATATGATAGATTTAGGACATAAATCTACGTTACTCAAATCATTTAACCATCTAGATTATTATTATTGCTTATTTTATTATTTAAAAGATTCACATTCTTATTCTTAATTAAAATTTTTTCAATAGTTGAAAAATTAGCAGATCTTTTAATCATTGGCAACTATAGATTATTATCTAACGACGTATAAGGTAGTATTTCATTGGTGCCTATTTATAATTTGATATACCATTTATGAGACTATCATTATTTGGTCCACATTGATTTTATTAATTATATTCATTCTAATGATTAAAATCCGATTTCTCTGATGATTGTACCTAAATTACATGATTGAAGTGGTGATTAAATCACTCTTCAATAGTTTTTGATTAACTATTCGATTGTCTATCATTATTTTTACTATTATTATTGGTTGTAATAATTATATTAATTTAAAAGTTCTTCTAGATATACTATCTTCAAACTAATTGTCATAAACAGAGCAAACAACTGAAAAAAAAACTCTATGAATTGAAAACCAATATGTTCCATATTATTGATATTCTACTAATAGTATATCAAACCCAGTCAGGTCAGCATGTTTGATGTTTGAGTTTTACCGCAGTTCTTAAGCAAAAATTGAAAATTACACATGGCATAAGATTTACATCGAAATTGATGAGGTTCAAAGGATTATCATAAAATTGAACAGAAACAAAAGTTACAAATAAAATAAACAAAGATAATTAATTTCTCTAAAATACTACAAATGAGTTTCAAATAGTCACGTATTGATGTATTAACTGAATTATTGAGAACTTTCAATCAGCTTCTTAATTTTTTCACTACCAAGAGCTTGTAGTTCTTTGTTACCACCAATAAATTTTCCGTTAATAAAAATGCTTGGAATGTTTTTTTTGCCAGTAATCCTTGTGACGGCATCTTGAATTGCATCACCATTTTCAATAGTATCTAACTCAAGAATGTAAGCATCTGGATAGATATCATAAATAAGCTTCTTAGCTGAGTCGGCTGATGGACTAGTAGTCTTAGAAATCACAAACACTTTATTACTTTTGATTAAATCTTCAACTTGATTAATGGAAGCTTTTTTTGAAATTTTAGAGCCTCTCTTGAGGGCACGTCTTATTGCAAACACGAACATAGTAGATGACTGGAGTAATAATAAAGAAGTTTAATGATTTCAGTTTTTAAAGAAAGAGTTACATATTTTTATGGAAAAAACCATCCTTTTAAAAGGAATCAACTTCAAGAAGATAGTGGCTTAATACATTTCTTTAGCCAGATAATGGCTTAACATGTCTAATAGTAAGATAGTGGCTTAGTACAAATGATTTATGCTTTATGCTTTATGGAAATTAGGCAAGGCTAACAAGACTGGTAGATACAAGTTATTCTTATTCTAAGCGATTCAAGAGCGGCTAAATAGTTCCGCCCAAAAAAGAATAACAATTCTGCCCTGATAAGGTGGAAAATGGAAAATAATTGAATTGGTCAACAGCATACTTAATTAAGGGACTTGATCTTGGTACAAACAAGTTTATTTTGAATTCTATATCATCCCAACATGCAAATTAGATGATACTGTGACATTTATGAGAAGTTGACTATTGTATTTATTCATAAATTTTTTGGGTTCTATATACATGTTGCTTTCACTTATAATGAATTGGACAAGGGTATAAATGCTAGTGTTGTACAAATAGATAAATATTATGCAATAAGTATTCTAATTAATTAGCAATATCTGGAAAATCAATAAAAATACACCTTTTGGAAATCAAACAACGCCGACATTAACTAATATAGGTGGTTGTGAACAGAAGAGTATTATTAAAGAGAGAAAGAGAAAAAAAAACGGGAGATAGAATCACGGAGAAAGTGTCAAGGTTATCATGAGATCGATTATTAACCTATATTGTATCTGGAAAACAATGCATTGTACAGTAAAGAAATGAAAAGCTGTATAACTAAAGTTTTATTAGACTCTGTGATTCTCATATAACAACTAATCTCAATACTTCTCAAATTGGAACCAATACAAGCAACTGTTTGCATCAATAATAACTAAAATGATAACGTTAATCGTCGAAGAAAGAACCACCAAATCCTGTTTAAAACTACAGCCTTTTAATATGTTTAAAATAAAATGAATAGTTTTTATACTGTTGATGATACCTTTGATTTTCCATTCCTTGAAACTTAGAAATTTTGCTTCAAAAGTAGTATCGAAATTAAAACAAAAGATATGGAAATCCATAATGACGAACTATTGAATCGTTTCTTCTCACAAAAATGATTCCCTTAATTGACCAAAGCATGGCCCAAGTGCAACAATATTCATTCAAAAGCTACGTTTTTGACTTTTCAATCTTTAAAATAATGGCCACTACTATTAAATATAGCAAAATCAGGAATTGATAACAATAACCACTAAAAATGAATTGATAATTCTACAACTATTGAAAGCAAACAATATGACTATTTTGAAAACCTAAACTTTATGAAATAGATCAGTTAGTTATCCGTTTATCAATGACAAAGTAAAATCTAGCAATCTAAGGGAAACAATTGTTTTAAATAAATTCAATGGGACTAATTTTTCCATTTGGTCAACCTCTCTGAGGGTATACGATATTCATCTAAAGAAACAATTCCAAAACGAACACCATCATTCAAAAGTTTTTCATTTGGCAGCTTTCTATTCTACAGTTTTGTAGTATTTCAAAAATCACCACAATTTTTTCATTATTTTATGTTGTTTTCTATTTTTTTATTTTTACAATAATGTGACTAATAGTTTAAACGTGTATAGCTTATGCATACTAATCATGTGAGGTTTTTGTGTGGTTAATAAGTTTCTGCTGATTTCGACTACTCCATGTATTTTATATTTTTATTTTTGTCTACCAATTGGTTTACAAGCTCATCCATAAAACACATGTCTTTCGTTTTTTTTTAATTTTATAAACTTATGTTTCTTGGAAAAGAGTTATATTGCCTTTACTTTTTAATTCATAACTCCAGATACACTACCATTTACTTTTATCCCGTTTTCATCTGATTAACTGTTTATTGTCCATTTTAATTACCAAAACTAATTATCATAAATCTAAAAGAATAATTATATTGTTCTAATACACTGGAAAAAGTGTGTTCATCTGGTCTGTCATAAAAAGAAATGCTGTAATTAATTTACAAAAGAATACGGCTTTTTTTATTTAATAGAACAAAGACTAAAAAATATATATAACTGAAAATTAGACAGAAAATCTTCAAGTAAATAATTCAGCTTCCAATCTTGCTCTCCCTAAATCAAATTTTTTTGATAAGATTGGGATACTAATAATAAGCAACAATGCCAAAACCCAAAATGCCCCCCTTAAACCATGAAATATATTAATAATCAAACCAACAACAAATGGCCCAATAATTGAACTAGTTTTATCTGTTAAACTAAATATGGAAAAAAAAATATTCTCTTTGCCTTTTGGAATAATGATAGAATATATACTACGACTAACTGTGCTTAATCCACCGAGACCAACACCATACCACATTCCTAGAATATACATTTCATATTTAGAGTTTAAGGCAATAATTCCATAAATTGGAACGCATAAGCACCATAAAATCAAACCAATTAAAACATGTTGCAAATCCCATCCAAAATATCCAATTACAACATTAGGAACTATGATCGAGCCACTAATTGCACTTACCATAACCAAAACACCTATTTTTGCTAATGAAATCATTGACATATTTAAATTAGTCTTTGCAAATAATATCGCAGTTGAGTTTATAGTAGTTATTGAATCTGATAAAACAAACCATCCCAATAAGAAAAAATATATATCTTTTAATTCACGAACTTTGAACAACGCATGCCCTAGGTTTTTATATCCTGTTTTAATCATTCCTGAAAGAGTTAACTTTGTATTTCTTTCAACAGGTCCAGATAAATTTCTCAAATATATAGCAATCGGTATTTGCCAAACAAGCCACCATAAACCAATTGCTGAAATAATAATTTTAATACACCAAATCACATTAGGATTTATATTTTTGAGATGACCCAATGTCAACAATGAACTTAATTGGATAAACAAGGCCGAAGTATACCCAGTTGAAGTTCCCATACCACTTATTTTTGCCCCAACATTGCCTAATCTGTCATCATCCACCATTGATAAATCCTCTTGATTAGCATCGCTTTCGTCATCATTGTTTTGATCTTCGAAGATAACTTCATCAGTCTGCAATACACCTTGAAAAGGATAATTCTTTATTAGTATGGTTAAATATGAATTCATTAAAACATTGATGCAACCGAATGAAGAATTAGCAAGTACTGCTAAAATTGAAGCAAGATAATAGTTGTGAACATTGATAAACAAAAAACAAAATGTAGTCACACCACCCAGAATACCAAATAATAATATGAGTCTTTTTTTATAATTACTATTATCTGCAATTCCACTTACGGTTAAAACACAGATTGTCTGTATTAAAACAGAAAATGAAAAGGTATATAATGCATAACTGGAGGTATCTATGTAAAATCTTTTCCCAAGAATTGGTAGTACACATGCTTGAACATTATCCTGGAATGTAGCAAATTTATCTGGTGGTGGTGGATTAGGAATTGGTTCATTTCCTGGAGGTGAATTGAATGCAGTACATGGCGTAAGGTGGTCACTTTCTAAAACGCCATTTTCCCTTGCCAATTGCTCTAGCAATATAGGTGTGTATGTACCAAGCACTGAAACCACATACGGCTCGGCAGCTAGGGCAATCAATGACCAAGCAAATATATCACGTTTAGTAGTCACCATATTTGTTGCATATTATATTCACAAACGTCAGTTACAAGAATGAAGGAAGTAAGAAACAATCTTTAATTTAAAATTGTCAATATCAGAAAACATGCGTCTAAGACACGTTGATTTTTTTTTTATTTAATCCATTCTCAGACTTTATATTTTATATTTTATATTTTATATTTTATATTTTATACTTTAAATTCTACATGCCGTTCTTTTATACAAAACTATTCACAAAAAGTTCAATGATTCTATCTGTACCCCAAATCAAAATTAAAGCGACCAATAATCCCATAACTTGTTCTGTCAGACTATGATATTTGAGAATAGTCATTAAAAACATCATAAATTCCAATGAGATTACCAACAATACAAAGACAGATGGATAATAACGAGAGTTCATTCTGAAATTAGAATTCCATAGACCCCTTAATACAGTTTCATCGTTTGAGCATAATTCAATTGTTTCAATAACTAAAACAGTAATGCCGAGAGATAATATAAAAATATGTCCAGATGGATCATGTCCTCCTTCCCATGATCCCTTAACTGATTTACATTTTGATGATGAAATAAGCGTCGATGAATAATAACCAGATTGCTGAGCATCTGATAATGGGTTGAAGAGCTCTTTTAGGTTTTCGGGTATTTTTGATTCATGAACATTATTACAATGGCCACCAGTAAGAACGAAGATTCTATCCATTAGAGGAGGACCGAAACACCATTGTGTAAATAAAATCCAACCAATCGTTATTAAAGTAACTTTTGCAATTGATGGAATCAATAACCGTCTATTTATTCTATTTCTTTTAAATTTGTCAAAGATAATAACACAGTAACTAGTAATCGTCCAAAACCATCCCAATTTCACGAAATAAGTGTTTACTAAATTATTCTTTGAGGTAAAATAATTGTGAAGCATTTCTTCTGGTGAAAATTTGTTCATTAATTGCCCGATTACAATTAATATTGGAAATATTGATAGCAAAATTATTTGATGTTTTGATAAAGACGTTTTTTTTGAAACATATTTTAAAATCTGATCTATCCTTGTTAAATGACGTACAACTGGGTGGATAGGGTTGACTTCTGGATGATCAGAATGTAAATCTGAATGCTGGGTGTCCATTTGAAAATATGGTTCCCGGTTCGACCAACATTAAAAAGGAGTTTATAATTCGTACATACGTGTCTAGAGGCAAAGGTTGGTTGATACCACAGAAAATTACTAACTAAAAAAAATTCGTAAAAAAATTGCGCAAGCCAGGAATCGAACCAGGGGCTCAACGATGGCAACGTTGAATTTTACCACTAAACCACTTGCGCTTTTGCTGAATGTAAGAGAAGATTTTGGGTTCAGTTTATGTTGCGTTGATCGACGCGTCGATCGACGCGTGGAGAAAAGGAACGGAAGAAAATTAAGAATCTCGGAGTAAGGAAAGAAGCGGAGCAACCAATAGTGGAGTAAAGGTACAAAGTATGAAAATGGCAATAGTGAGCTGATAACGATGATAGTGGCGATATGAAAAGAGGGAACGGTTAATAATAGATGACCAAATGTCGTCGGGCACATATAAAGATATATAGAGCAGTTTCCTCTTGTTGTGTAAGCTTGGAAACAAGCGGGTATTAAAAAAGGGAATACTTTTAACAATCCAGGTTAAATCTATTCTTTATATGACCCATCGTGATTGCGCTGTAGAGAACGACTTAATCTAAAACCTTCTAATTAATATACTTCTAGTTAATTCATATTAACACGTGAAGTACCACAAATTTAACTTTACATTGAACTGTAAAGGGGTGTCATTGGGTGACTGTGATTCCATCACAAAAATAAAAAAAACATCCTTAATCACTGCCAAATCACCTGTTTCTACCTACGCTGATGGACCAACTGAAAATGCTTCGAAGGATGACCAAAACTTCAATGCCCCAAGTACTATCCCCGCTTCAGGTACCGTAGAAGCTATAGGTGCCTTAGGGACTTCCAATTCTGATTCAGAATTTTCTGATGATGACGATTATTCCAATTATATTCCAACCTCGTATATTGAAGACAAAAATACTAAATATACAGAAGTGGTGCAAACAGACATCGAAATGAATTAAGCCCCAGCTTAAATCATTTCAATCCATTTATTACCTATTTTTTTTTATTATTATCCCTTTTATTTTATTTTTTTTTTTTGATGCCTAAATTGAAAATAGTTTGCTTTAATATTCAAAAATTAACTTCGGTTACCAAATTATCTCATTTTTTAAATTTTATCAAGCAAAAGAAACCACATATTATTTCTCTAACTGAACTTGATATTTCATTGTTGTAAAGCATTGACTCTGAGTATAGGGTCCATGATAATTTGATTAATTGGTGATTAAGATAAACTATAAAATACTAAATAAAAACAGCACACAAGAATAAGAACAACCTGTTCTTATATAGTAGTGTTATAAATACTATAAAGTGATAACAAATAAGAGATAAGAGATAAGAGATAAGAGATAAGAGATAAGAGATAGGAGATAAGCACAATTCATTTCAACACCCTACCATAATTATAACACTACTGAATTATGTTTTCATACCAGCAAGATTGACAAACTTATTGAATTTAATTCTATTAAGATTTTTGGTTAACATGTCGGCAATCATATTCTCGGTATTGATTGAGACAACCGCACAGTCTTTCTGGTTAATATGGTCTCTGATAAAATGGTGGCGAATATCAATATGTTTGGTCCTTTGATGGTGAGATGGATGAGTTGAAAGCATCCTGCAAGCTTCGTTGTCTTCATAGATTGTAGGACATTCAGAATTATTAAGACCAATATGTTTGAGTAACTGTTTCAACCCTAACACCTCTTTAACCGCATCACTCAGTGCCATATATTCAGCTTCTGTTGAAGATAAAGCAACAGTCTTTTGTTTGGTTGACTTCCAAGTAATTGCAGCACCACCTAACATAAAAACATAACCAGTAATGGATTTTCTATCAAACTTATCACCAGCCCAGTCGGCATCACAATAACCCACTAAATTGAAAGTTGTTCCATGTTTAAACCTCAAACCTAAATTTAGAGTACCTTTGATATACCTTAAGACGTGTTTTGCAGCAACCAAATGGTTCTTGTGGGGCTCTTTGATGTACCTTGATAGAGCAGATGCAGCAAAAGCCAAATCCGGCCTGACAGTATTCGCAGCAAACAATAATTTCCCTACCATGCTGCGATATAGAGAAGCATCGGACTCCGTTAAGATAGTGCCATCAGGAAGAAGTGAAAAATTTGCTGCAATAGGGGTACTAACAGAGTTACAGTCCAACATATTGAAATCAGCAAGAAACCCACTAAGATAGTGATGTAGGTGAACAGAAACAGCAGATGAACGTTGAGATATTTGCATGCCAAGAAACATAGATGCAGGACCAAGATTTTTCATTTTAAAATGAGATGAAAGAGTATCTTTGACTTGACCAATAGAAATATCATCATTTGAAAGAATAAGTAAGTCATCAACGTACAGAGCAACTAACACAACGTGACCACCAGAGACTTGTGAGTAGACACCAAACTCCGACATGGAACGAGAGAACCCAGCAGCAACAAGAACACGATTGATTTTAAGATTCCAACACAATGGAGCTTGCTTCAAACCATACAAACTTTTCTTCAAATGACAAACAACATTGGAAGCAGCATCAACACCTGGAGGAACTTGCATATAAATTTCCTCCGCTAAATCACCATTAAGAAATGCCGTAGTGACATCCATTTGATGAATCTTAAGTAAAAAATGTGCAGCAACAGCAAGCAAAACCCTGATACTTTCATACCGAACAACTGGACTAAAAGTTTCAGTATAGTCTAAACCATGTAGTTGACGAAACCCTTGTGCAACTAAACGAGCCTTGTAAGTTGGTGGGGTCGTGCTGTCTTTAACCGTGAATACCCAACGGCAGCCAATAGCACGACGAGCTGGTGGCAAAGAAACAAGAGACCATGTGTGGTTAAGAGAGTGGGCCTCGAGTTCCTTATTAATAGCAGCAATCCATAGGTGAGCATCAGAACACGTAATGGCTTCATGATAGTTAGATGGAATATAATTGGAATGACCAGCAGACACAAAAGATTGATGAACCGTATTAATTGCATGAAAAACAGTACCAGTAATGTACGCAGCACGATGACGTTTTGGTTCACTGCCATAATCATCAGTCACAGTAGACAAAGACCTAACCAAAGGATTAACAGGAGAATCAGCATCTACCAGTGCATTCATAAGCTCCTATTGTAACCATCAGCATCATCTAAATCAGGAGAAACATCGGCAGCAACCACCTCTTCAACAACAGCATTCGGAAATTGGGGATCATCATCAGACACAGCACTAAAACCAGCATCAGGTGAAGCAATTGTGCTACTATGTTCCATAACATTACCAACAGCGGCTTGAATTGATTCAAGTAATAAATCAATCGGTGCAACATCATAAGCTTCGGAAAACTCAACATCATCAACATAAAGATCTGGAGAAGCAACATCGGGAATTTCAACAGAATGAATTTCAACAGAATGATCATTATGACTACTAGGAGAAATACCTGGGGCAACAGAAACCATATCATTTGCATCTGAGCAAGCAGGATCACCAACTTCGATAGAAGAACCTTCATCAACTTCAATAGCAAAAGGAGCAGCAGTGACAGCAGGTTCATCCGCGATGTCAGTTTCAGAGGTAGATACTGAAGAGGAGGAAGAAATAACATCGATGAAGGTAGGATCCTCAACTTGCGTAACACCAGTAGTATCAATCAAAGAGTTGTCAGGGGAAGAAGGTGGAGATAAGAGATAAGAGATAAGAGATAAGAGATAAGAGATAAGAGATAAGAGATAGGAGATAAGCACAATTCATTTCAACATTCATCTCAATTAGAAATTGATACTATAAGAGACCTTTTTTTGTCTTTAGAATTTAAAATTATTTGTTCATCACTTCATAAAAGAACAGCTTTATTCCACCATTCGAATATTGAATTGCTTTCCATTAACCAACTCCAAAACCTCAACCCCAACAATCCTGATACGATGCAGTACATTGATGATATTACTATTCAATGTGACAATAATCAATTTACTCTAATATCAGTCTATTCACCAACATATGTTAGCTCATCATCAAACCCCTACCACAACATTAGCAAATTCGAATTCTTGAATGACTTCACAGATTTGCTTCACAAGTTGAGTTTAACCAATAATAACATAATTTTAATGGGGGACTGGAACACAAAGTCGCTTGAAAATCCCAACAATTCACCCGACGAAAACAATTTCCATCATCAACTTCACAACCTAGGCTTTCCAGATATTTATTTCTTTCCAAAAAACAGGAAAAACGCCAGTTTCACTAATTTTGGCATAAATGGTACTAACAATAGACTAGATAGGTTCTACTGCTCTTCAAATTTAATCAATACTTACTTCTTTCAATATAAAGTTTTTTCTAAACTCCCATACTCAACACATCTCCCAATAGAACTAATTGTCAAACCAATAAGATCAACTGGAACCGTCACAACTCCTCTTCACTAGTACCTCCATCGCTTTAGCAACATTCCAAGAATAATCTCAGAGAACTCATCACTAAGGGATTATGTTTTTTCTACCCCAACTATCTGGGAAAATAATCCATCACTTAGTTACCATCACCACCTCAACAACCTATACGTTTCTGATTCGCTTAACTATGTAAAGCCAGTAGCTTTACATTTTTTTTTGTTAGTGCGAGTAACAGCTTTACAAATTGCAGTGACAAGCCAGTTTGAAAAATATAGCGAAGAATCCGTTAAGTATGTAAAGCCAGTGGTTTGTCACTTTTTGTCTAACAAATGTTGGTTTCTTTCCATCTCTTTTATGTTTTAGTAGGTTTTGAAGACAACGCAGTAGGATTATTGCATCGCCTGTTATATATATGGTAGATGTGGGATTATATGTTCCTGGGGGTGTTGGTATTGTGACGGGGCGTGTTCTGGGTGGCAAGTTAGCAATTGTTGCCCATACTTAAATTAAAGATTGTTTTTGATAATGCTATTTTTGACAAGGTAACACCACAGGCAGATTGGGCAAGTGCAGTTGTGGGTTGCATAATTATTACAGACAATTCGAAGCAACATTGGAGAAGTTACAGGAGGTTGAAAAGTTGGACTTTTGGTTTTTTATTGTTAACTAATGTTCTGCAGGTGCAGTGTTTTAGATAATGGTACCATTAGAAACAGCGAGAACGACTGTACTGTGTTATGGTTAGTGTTACAATTGGGGAGTTAATCTAGTATGTTTTACAGAGGTTAATGTTCTTTTGATGGCTCAACTGACAAGCTGTTAAGCTGTTGAGCAAAAAATGAGAAAATGAGAAAATGAGAAAATGAGAAAATCAACTGGGAATTTTTGCCACTGGTTTTCTTTGTGGAATGTGTGTATGTTCTTTTAGCTGGAGGGACAAGACATACTCCAAACTGTCTGGGATATCAACAAGACATATCACAATATGTATTTACAAAACGGGATGTGTTTTATTTAGATCTTTTAGAACAAGTAAAGCAAAATTAATACCCAAATATGTTGACAATATTTAGACCCCATTTGATGATGAATCACCTTTGTTAATAGTGTTACACATGCATATTGATTTGGTCTGACTGGCGAAACCTAGTCTAAACTTTCTGGAAATTCAAATGGATGAGTGACCAGACAATGATATAGAACAGAATGTTTTTTATTTTTGGCAGTTTCTTTACTATTTATATTTAGTTTTTGCCTATTACTTTTATTCAGTTATGATATTTTATTCATTTAGTATATTATTAAAAGCTTGAACAAGTTAAGATTAATAAATTAAATTAGAATTGAACTAGTAATAAAGAAACACATGTATATTCATTTGGTTTGACTGGCAAGAACTAGTCTAAACTTTCTGGAAATTCAAATGGAAGACTACAATTGAATAGACCTTAATGAAATTTATTTATGGCAAGTTGATTATTACTATTTACATTTAATTTTTGTCTGATACTTTTATTCAGTTATGATAGTTTAATTCATTTTTTTATTATTCTAGTATACACATGGATACACATTTGGTCTGACTGGCGAGAACTAGTCAA
>JAJLVQ010000065.1:0-17669 GCA_030570335.1 Pichia rugopelliculosa | reverse complement strand
AAAATATTGTAAAAAATAAAAAGAAAGAAATTAAAAAAAAAAAAAAAAAAAAAAAAAAAAAACATTGAAAATTCTGAAAATTGTAAATTGTCTTTGTCCGTGTCAACGGGAGAAAGCAAACTGGGGTGTCAAATTTCAGTTACCTTGTCGATCGGTATTTGACATCACTTAACGGTAACCGATATTCATGACGGACATTTCCTTGATCATCTAAACATTTGATGTAATACTGATCTTCTTGTAAGTATATTTTATACACTCTACTACCATACCAAGATTTTCTCTTTAATCCTTATACTAAGTAAGGTTTGGATACTACTTGGATTCAATCCCGTTTCTCCATTATTTAAGGTTTCGTTCCAAGCGTGGGAGAATTCTGGCTTTGGGTGGGATTGCGTGGGCATTCTTCATGGGATGTATTATTTATTGCAAGAATGAGAGGTGCAATGATATGAAGAGTTCGGAGTGGTTGGTGTGTTGCGGAGAAATGGGGTAGAAGTCTTTGGATGTGGCAAACTTATTTAAGGGGTGCTCTTTGCTATAGTCTTCTTCCTAACATATCTTCAATACATCTATTAAACAGATAAAAACACTAACACTAACCTCACAATATGTCAGAACAAAAATCCAGAGTTGAACACCATGAAAATTACGAATATAATGATCACAAACATTCAGATATCCCATTCTCTAAAATTCATGTATCATCTGAAGGTGATTATGTCGTAATGGATAACAAAAAATATTTGAAACATGATTTAGTTAAAGCATTTGGTGGTCAAATGAACCCAGGTTGGGCGGTACCATCAGTTCATAAATTTGGTAATCCAGCACCATTAGGTTTATCAGCATTTGCATATTGTACCTTTGTTGCATCATTAATTAATTGTGGTGCTAGAGGTGTTCATAATGATCTAGTCAATACAGGTTCTGCAATGTTTTATGGTGGATTTATTCAATTTGTTGCTGGTTTATGGGAAATTTCTTTAGAAAATGCCTTTGGTGGTTTGGCATTTTGTTCATTTGGTGGTTATTGGATGTCTGCAGCTGCAATCAATATTCCATGGTTTCATGTAACTGCTTCATATACATCAACTGAAGAATTTAATAAAGCAATGGGATTCTTTTACCTTGGTTGGATGGTTTTCACGATTCTTTTATTAGCTTGTACAATTAAATCAACAATTCTGTTCTTCTTACTATTTGTTTTGGTCTTCTTAAGATTATTATTATTGACAATTTTTAGATTTTATGATATGCATTCCGTTGAAGTTGCAGCTGGTGTTGTTGGTGTTTTAGCAGCCTTATTAGCATGGTATCATGCATACGCTGGTTTGGCAACAAAGCAAAATTCATATTATGTTGTTGAGCCTGTGCCAATGCCAATTTTCCCACGTGAAAAGAAGCAACATACTGAATTTGATTCAGAAGATGCAAATGTTTAGTTAATTGCAATATTTGATATTACTATTCAATTTCTCTTTTGTTTTTATTTTTATTTTGATTTTAATTTTTATGTTTTAAACTTATTAAGCAAGTTTTAATAATTAAGTTTTACTCTAATTTCCTTCTTTCTTACTTTACTTATAATTATTTTTTATAAGATTAATTCTACCCTCTACAATGCCTTCTTAGATTAAATTCAACCGAACTTATATGCAACCCTACTAAGACGTTATCTAGTTATATTATTTATAGTTTATTATTAAGTAAAAACTTTTTACAATACAGTCATTGCCAACATTAGAAAACAACAGAATTCAAACCTCCGATGCGGCTGATAATGCTTCCGATAATGCAAGGTCACAGGAAAAAGGGAAGAGGAAAAAAGAAAAGAAAAATCATTAATATTGAAAAAAATAAAAAATCATTTCCGGAAACCTCAATTGCAAACCCATCAAATCAGCAAGCCATCTTCTAAGTGTTGCTTAGAAAGTATAAGATCATGAACGATTTGGATATTGTATGAATGAATATCAATAAATATAAATCATTGAACCCTTTGAATTATTATGAAAATACACTAAACCGAATACTAACAATTGAAAACAATCATCACCATGTTTTATCTACTTAATGATAGGCGATTGCATTGATCCTACGAAAAAAAAGATATGAGAATGAATTTAACCTCAAATTGACAATTTCAAAATACATTAAAATATTGAATGAATCATGGGTTAATTATGTAGTTGATGAAACTGCAAATAAAAATGATAATACTTTTGGAAATTTCGAAAATGGCAAATTGATGAGCCTTCACAATCAACCTGATGATGTTGTTAAAAATATTGAATTTTGTAATACTATTAATTCATCTAATCATGCTGATCTTGAGAAAAATAAGCGACATTGTAAAATTGGTATTGAAGCATTAATTAATGTTGAAAATGCTGATGTTTCAGTTAATAAGACAATACCCAATACCAATAAAGTCAATTCAAATTCGTTAGTTGTATCAACTAATTTCAGTTCATCATTAAATCCACGACAAACTAATCCAAAAGATAATAGTAATGTAGATATAGATGTAATTGAGCTGAGCCAAATCCCTAATAGCTTAAATAGTGAAATGAATTTTACGTTTGAAGATTCAATACTTTCTCAAGAATCAAGTTGCAGTAACTATCAATCAAATACAGCTAATAATGAAAATTTGTTAATTTCAGTTTTTGATGATATAAATAAAATTCAGAATCATTTAAATGATGCACCATATGATCTTCATAATTTAGTATCAAGTGATAATTTTGATGTGCTTAAAAAGTATTTTAATGAAACTCAATCTTCTTTAATCAACTCCCAGGAACCAACCTTAATTACCAACAGACCGTTATCATCTCCAATATCAAATATCAATGAAGAACCCCTAATAAATCAAATATCTGGTAATGCAATATCAACTTTAATAACAGCAGTGGGGAATTCACAAATAACAGATGATAAAAAGGTACCAATTAATATTCATCAGCAAATTCTAGCAATCCGAAGAATTCTAGTAACGTTAAATAAACAAAATTCATTAAGTTATTCACATATAAAAAAGCAATTAGTTGGGATGTTTAAAATGTTCTCAAAATTATCCAAAATTGAAAACCTGAGTTATACTGAAAAGAATCAATTATCCACACCATTTTTAAGATTATTTATTGAAATTTTTAAATGTTCAAATTTAAATGATAAGAAATTAAATGATCTATTCAAATTGCTTATAAATTGCTATGTTCTGAACTTTAAAAATTTTACTAAATCTGATAAATTTCAATATAGTTTGATATTTCAGTTAATTTTTGATTTAATATTTATCCATTCAACAAATAAAATTAAAGATTTAAATGTGAACCTAAATTCAAGCTATTATTCAAAATTCAAAAGTCATAAGATTAAAAATAAATTAACCTTAATTAATGACGAAACCCATGTACAGATTTTATTGTATTATTTAATTCAATTATTATTCTTAACAATTAATTTAAAATCTTCCACATTAACCTTTAGTGAAAAACAGTATTTTTCAGAAAATTTGAGGAAATTGATGGCATTTTTGATCATTAATAATAACATTGAACTATTAAACTTATTTCATAAAAATAGAAAACAATTGGGTATGTTATAGTTATAAAATAGAGAAATGGATATTGAAAAGAAGGGAAAAATTTTTATAATTAAAGCGTTAAAAATTTAAAATACAATGTTTCTGTATTATATACATAAAAAGAGTTAGAAATTGACATAATTAATTAGATTTTGCCTCATTTCTAACAGGATCAAAATAAGAATGAAGCATCGCTTCCTTTGCAGTTAATCTTTCTTGATGATCATAACGTAAAACTTTATCAATCAAATCCAAAACATCATCATTAACCAAATGATGATTATTATCATTGATGAACCTTTTCCATGGTCTTCTTGTATAATGACCTAAATCTTCATATTCTGGACCTAAATTTAAACCATATTTTTTCAAATATTTAGATAAATCGTCAGTACCTAAAACACGAGCAATTTGAACTAATTGATCAGTATTTGATTTACCATGAAAGAAAGGTTCTTTTCGGAAAATTATTGACGCAATAGTTGCACCAAATGACCACAAATCCAATGAATAATCATAGTATCTAAAATCTACTAGTAACTCAGGACCTTTAAAATATCTTGATGCAACTCTAACATTATATTCAGTCCCTTGATGATAAAATTCAGCCAAACCCCAATCAATCAATCTTAACTTTTTAATCGAATGATCAATCATTATATTGTGTGGTTTGACATCTCTATGCATTATACCCATTGAATGAGCAAAATCCAAAGCTTCTAGAAGTTGAAACATATAAAATCTTATATCTAAGTCATTCAAAGTTGGATATAACGTCCTAAACTCTATATTATTAACATGCTCAAATATAAGGGCACTCATCTTACTCGTTGATTCTCTAACTATGTCATATAATTGAATTATATGTGGACCACCTGATAAATTTTGTAAAATTTTAATTTCTCTTTTAATTTTCTTTCTTTTGATAGGTTTTAAAGCTTTAATAATAATTCTTTTACCTGAAGGTAATGCATAACCATCAAATACTTCGCTATATTTACCTCTACCAACTTTTTCACCAATTTCATAATTTGTTTGAACTCCCCAATTTATTGAAATATTTTCATAATCCCAATACTGCTGTGGCTTATTATCATTCACGTCAACATATACCCTAGCTACGGATGTGGACATAACGAGATGTTATGGAGGATATAAACTGGATTTTAATATAAAACTAAAGGAAGTCAAAAGAAAGGATAACTGTAAGATATAGTAATATTCCGAAAAAACTTGACGTTTGTATTAGCAACATCGAAAATCATGCTCTGAAATAAAAGAATTTTCAATTTTCGACAATGAGGATTCACTTGGGGAAGAGAAAGAGTCCAGCGACAAGAAAACTAAGATTTCATGGGAAGGTGAAGAATGGAAAATGGAATATCAGATAGTTTCGTGGGAAAATACTGATATACATTCAAGGGAGGCAGCGGAGTGGACTGGACTGGACTTTTCCCAGTAAATATTACAAAGTTACTTTAAAGAAATGCAAATACAAACACTAAACATTGGCTAAAGACTTTCAAACTTTTGGATCAAATTCTCTTGTCTTTCTTTATCAGCTAGCCTTTGCTTTAATGCATCTAATGATCTGATGTCACCCAAAATATCTTTTGTTTTCCCAAAATAGACCTCTTGTAACATGTTTCTTAATTGAATTTCAACATCTTCGATTAACGAACCAATATTTGCAACATGTGTAAAGGAATCTTTGAATTCCATCTCACGTTCTCTCTGTCTTGTTAGATTTCCACTTAAGTAAGTATTATCATCAATTGAGTTTGATAAATCTAAAATTATTGTTGAGGTTAATCTGTAAATTGCTTTACTACTTGATTTATTCTCAATTTCAAAAACATGAATTGAATCCCAACTTGAATCTTCATCAACTATTTTTTTCAACAATACAACACCATCAAATCCAATTTTGCCATCAATTGAAGCATCGTCGTTTTCCTTATCCCATAAATAAACACTTGAAATTCCCCCTTCATAATATAAATCTCTATAAATGTCAAAAGATGAATTGGCAAACAACTCCAATTCTCTTAAATGATCACTTGGTTTAGGTGCATCATCGTCGATATTTGCAATTGATCCATTATCATTAATAAATTCGTTACTGAATGGCGAACGGTATGAATCACCATCACGATTATAATCACAACATAAAAATGTTTTACCACTTTTATTACATTTTAAAGTTTTCAAAGGTTTATCAATACTTGCCAATAAATCACCTGCTAATTCTGGTTGTAATCTACAAATATTTGAAAGATTGGAACTTATAAATTTTGGATCAAGACGACGTAAAATATCAAGTGATGCATCGTAAGCTTCGTCAGACTAGAATTAATTGTTAGTATTTATAATCATCAATGGTTGCTTTAAGTCTTCAATTGTCTAGTTTGAACATGTAGGCACATACCATTGTTTGTAAGATATCGGTGTGATTTGTAGTTAGTCTCAGAAAGAAAGAATAAAGCCAATTGAGTTATAATTTATAATTTATAGTATCTGTATATAGAAAACAGCGCTGCCTTACCGAATGGAAACAACGTTTTTTTAACATTAATGTAATATGACATGATATATTAGGAACCTTTTCTTTTTCTATCGTCTTATTGTTTTTTTTTGTCTATTGAATTTTAGCCAATTGCTTATTCAAACAATGCTTGAAAGCTTACTTACCAAATATTTACCATCTACACCAGGTTATTTACCAAAATGGATTTTATTTATTTCAGTTGTAGCAATTTTCAATTCAATTCAATCATACACAAATTTGGCGTTAACGAAAAAAGTCTATGCAAATAAACCTGATGAAGTTACAAAATTAAGTGCACGTACTTTCGGTACTTGGACCTTAGTTTCTTCAATTATCCGTGCTTATGCTGCTTACAATATGACTGATGTTCACGTTTATAATCTATGTATCGTTTCATATATTATCGCATTATGGCATTTTGGTAGCGAATGGTTGATTTTCAAAACTTGTAAATTTGATAAAGGTTTATTCGGTCCATTAATTGTTTCAACTACTTCAATTTCTTGGATGATTTTACAGAAAGATTTCTATACAGGTTTAATTTAGTTTAAGTAATTATTTAATTTAATAACTTCCCTCTTGATTGACGTAATATTTTATAGAAAAGTAGATTAGATACACAAAAAATTATGAAAAAATACATATATAATAAAGTATAAACAAATGCTAAACAAATTTAAAAAAGGAATGGAGTGATCAACAAATGAATTGTAGAACAAATGAATTTAAAAAAAAAAACAAAATTCAAACAGATGGATTAAATTATTCATTTATGTATTTGTTAGTGGTTTGTTTGTTTGTTTGTTTGTTTGTAGGTCTGTCTGTCTGTCTGTATGTATGTATGTCAGTCTGTTCATTTGGAAGTCAATTCATTCGTTAATTCATTCATTTTCACCTTTCGTTGGATCATGAAGCTTTAAAATATCAACCGCTGGACCTAATAATCTTTGAAATCCACTTTTATTTAAACAAACGGCCTTTAATGGAGTAATGGCTCTAACAGTTGCTTGTCTTGGAGAATCATATAATAAAGCTAATTCACCAAAGTAATCACCTTTTTCCAAAGTCGTTACAACACCATGACCACTTTTAATCACTTCAGCAGTACCATCCTCAATAAAATAAAAGTTTTCACCTGCTTCACCTTCAGTGACAACATTTTCACCAGTTTTAAAGACCTGCGTATCAAGTGCATCAGCTAATTTACTTCTTTCATAACTTGATAAAGATTGCAAAACTGGAACTTCTTTAAGAAAGTTTTCGTATAAACTTCTCTTCTTTGCAGTACCTTCCAATAAAATCCTACGGAATGTCATCCTGTCTAAAGCCCATAATATACAATCAGATGTAGCTATAACAGTTGCTGCACGCGGAGAATTGTACATTAAAGCTAATTCACCAAATGTTGATCCATCAGAAGATGTATTAACTATCTTTCCATTAACCAAATAATCAACTGTACCCTTTTCAAGAACATAAAAGAAATCACCTTCATCTCCCTGTCTAATAATTTCAGAATTTTTGGGATATCTCTTCTCCTCTAGGGCAAATATAATTGTACGTAGTGAATCATCATCTAATTGGTTGAAAAGGAAATTCTTCATTATAGAAGCATTTAATCTTATCAATTGATCATGTGATAATTGATGAACAGGAGGTTTCCAATTATCGTTACTAAAGGTATTTGGATTTAAAGCCTCAGCAGATACACTTGTTCTTCTATTTGCATTAAAATTTTGGGTATGGTTTGAAACATGACTTGTAGAATCATTGCCTGTAGAATTTGGATCATATTTTAAATTGGAAAATCCAAATGAATCAGTTTTTTGTCTAGGTTGTTGAGGTTGTAATTCAGAATCTTCATCAATTTTAGAGATCTTGGTTGAATTATTATTAGTTGGATCATCTGGGTGTTTAGCAGTGGAAGACTTATCTAAAGGGTCTGATGGTGTAGCAAAAGAATTTCTAAAGGCCGAAAAATTGGACATGATTCTGGATGTATACAATTGTGTCAAATATAGAAAAAAAAAGAACCAGATAAAGCTGACAATGTCTAATGATGATCATCAAAATATTGATATTGCCCCCCCTTGTGCAATCTAAGCAATCAATTTGAAGATTGAGTATAATCAAGTTAAAGTTGAAAAAGGAAATTAAGACGAAAAACAAAAAACGAAAAAAAGATGGAAATGGGCGTTCGCGAAGTGGAAAAACAAAAAAAAACAAAAACAGGCGCGACTCGCGAGAAAACAACAAAAAATTTCCCCTAACATAAAGCGGAGGCGCTCAACTGCCGTTAACTGTTGCGTTTGGTCTGTTTCTTACATGAATTTATCTGTTTATCTTTCAATTGTCTGACACTTTTCCTTATTTTCCTTCTTCCATTAAATCAATTAGTCATTTTTGTATAAATAGCAACGATTTCCCAAATTTGTAGTTCTAATTTTGTTTGGTGTTCTTTTCTAGATTTTGATTTCCCCCCGTTTTTCTATCGATATTCTCTTATCAGTTCGACTCTTACGTCAAATACTAATATCAATATAATCATGACTATCGATTGGAATCATTACCTCTCCACCGAAGCAAAATTGAGAAAAGACTCCTCTATGGGATTGCCAAAATCAGATAACATCATCTCTTTAGCTTTAGGTTTACCTGCTCCTGATTGTTTCCCTCTAAAAGGTATAAAAATAGAAGTTCAATCCCCTTCTTCTGATTTCATTAAAACTGAAACTATCGAAAGAAATATAATTGAACATCCTGATGAACTTATATCTTCTTGTCAGTATATGTCGTCAAATGGTTTACAAAATTTCAATAATTGGATCAAAACTTATGTAGAAACTTATTTTAAGCCTAATTACAATGATTGGGATTATTTAATCCAAGCTGGTGCAACCCAATCTCTAGATGCAATTTTTAGATTGTTAATTGATCCTGGTGTTGATTCTATATTATGTGAAAATTTGACTTATTCTTGCTTTTTAGAAACTTGTATCCCCTTTAAAGTTAATCTTTTCTCAATTGAAATGGATGAATTTGGTGTTATACCATCCAAAATTGATGATTTATTAAACAATTGGGATACTGATGATAAAACAAAATATTCAAAAAAACCAAAAGTTTTCTATACAATGCCAACTGGTCATAATCCAACTGGGATTACTCTATCCACTGAAAGAAGATTGGAACTTCTAAGAATTGCAAACAAGCACGATTTTATTATCATAGAAGATGATCCTTACTATCATTTACAATTAGATAATAATTCTCAACATATACCTTCATTATTAAAATTTGATACTCAGGGTAGAGTTATTAGAATTGATTCATTTTCAAAAATGTTAATGCCTGGTTTGAGGATTTCAATTGTTACTTGTAATAAATTATTCAAAAGTAAACTATCTATGCACAATGAATTATCGATCCATTCTGCAAGTGCAAATTCTCAATTAATTTTACAAATGATCTTTAATCAATGGGGTAATGATGGCTTCAAAAAGTGGCTATCTCATCTACAAAATTTATATGTTAAAAGAAGGGATATTTTACTAAATGCTTTTGATAAGTATTTACCTCAAGATTTAGTTACTTATAATAGACCAATTTATGGCATGTTTATTTGGATTAATGCAAATTTAAATAAATTTGTTAAACCAGTAGACTCTAATTTTTCAGATTATGAATGGGTTACCTTTATTGAAGATCAGATATTTAAAGTAGCTTCAGAAAAATATAAAACTTATCTACTCAAAGGTCATTTATTCATGAAGGATGAAATTGCAAATATTTCAGGTTTTAGAGCAACTTACTCGTACGCTGATGAAGATAGCATGATTAAAGGATCAGAATATTTTGGTAAAGCTATTCAAGAGGTTTATAATAGTTTATACAAAAAATGATCATTGTTATTAACCATCGTCATCCCTCTTTTCTCCGTCTTTTCTCAATTTATATCCACTTATTATTCTTCAGAAGTTATGATCTATAATTTAATTTTAAAATATAAAATATTATTCTCTCATTTCTTCTTGATGGCCTATTTTTTATTCTTTTTATCTATATAGCCTACGACAACCATGCACATATTTTTGAAGTTTCATTTTCTTTTTTCTTGTATTTCCGAGGAATATTGTTAGATTTGAATTTGGTATGTTGATGCCACGTAATTTACTTTTATTTAACAGATGTCTTTTAGTTGAGCTAATCAAATAGGAATAAGTATCAATATGCAATTTTCAGTAGCTACACTATACCTCATTGCATTTTCATTGACAGCTCAGGCTTCAGGACTACTTTATAAACCGTATAAGGCTAAATTATCAGATGATTCCTTTTTTGAACAATTTGATTCAAATTGGAAATCAAGATGGATTCCCTCAATGGCAATGAAAGATGAGCAATTAGCATATCTAGGTAAATGGGAAGTTGAAGAAGCAACTGTACTACCAGGTATCAAAAATGATAAGGGTTTGGTTGCAAAATCTGAAGCGGCCTTACATGCAATTAATTTGAAATTACCTGAGATTTTCACTAATGTTAATGATACATTAGTTTTACAATATGAGGTCAAATTCCAAAATAGCTTGAATTGTGGAGGTGCATATATCAAATTGTTAAATGATGAAGGATTAAATAATGAAATAAAAAATAATATTGAATTCAGTGATAAAACTCCATATGTTATTATGTTCGGACCTGATAAATGTGGATCTGATAATAAAGTTCACTTTATTATCAAAATTTTAGATGAAAAAACTGGTGAATTTGGTGAATATCAATTAAAAAAACCTCCAATGGCCAAGATTGTCCAAACTACTTCATTATATACATTGATTATTGAACCAAATCAAGATTTCCAAATTCGAATTAATGGGGATATTGTTAGATCAGGCAATCTCTTAAATTCTGATGATTTTGATATTTTACCACCAAAGGAGGTTGTTGATATTTATGATAAGAAGCCTGAAGACTGGGACGTTGATGAATTTATTGTAGATATTGATGATAAAAAACCAGATGATTGGGATGAAAATGAACCTTATTTAATCGATGATCCAAAAGCCTCAAAACCTGCTGATTGGGATGAAGATGCACCTGAACAAATACCTGATCCAGCTGATGTTAAACCTGATGATTGGGACGATGAAGATGATGGAATTTATATTCAAAAAATGATTGACAATCCTGAATGTTTAAAACATGGTTGTGGTAAATGGTATGTTCCAAAAATCAAAAATCCAAATTATAAAGGTAAATGGCAACCTAAATTAATTAAAAATCCAAATTATAAAGGTGATTGGAAACCAAGATTAATTCCAAATCCTGCTTACAATGAGACTTTAATTAAACCTTCAGAAGTTGCACCAATTGGTGGTTTGGGTTTTGAAATTTGGACAATGGATAAAGATATAATGTTTGATAATATTTATTTGGGTCATCACATTGTTGAAGCTGAAAATATTGGAAATGATACGTTTATACCAAAATTAAAGGCCGAACATGCTCTTGTTATTAAAGGTGATTCAAATATTGAAAATTCAAATAAGCAAAGTGATAATGGGAGAGATTATGAACCATCATTCCTTATGGATACATTTGAAAATACATTGGATAAAATTGCTGACTTCCTTACGAATTTACAAAATTATGTTGCTGATGTTATTGAAGCACCAATCGAAACCTTAGGTCAAAGACCTGGTGAAGCATTTTTCTTTTCTTCGATAATCATTACCATTTTTGGTACAATTGTTGGTTTCTGGACGATGGTTATAAACATTTGTGCAATGATGATCAATAGTTATTTTGAAAATGATAAAACTGCATATGTTGGACCTTCCAAAAAAGTCCTTGAGACTAATGCTAGAATAAAGGCAGAAAAGAAAAAGCAGAAAATTGATTTAATCAAGGAAAAGAAAGGTTCTACAAACGCAGAATCTAACCAAACAAAGGCTAAAAAACGTTAAATATCTATTTATTAAAACCTTATTACAAATTATAAAAAGAATAGGTTACTTATGTAGCATTTTTGTAACTTTGTAAATGTGATGTGCCACGAATAATCATATTCCAAAAATTTAATTTATTACAACGTAAACATTTACCTCTTACGGGTACAATCTGATCGATATTAGAGATATTTGTAGCTTGTGATTTAGCTTTATCATTATTGTCCTTGCGTTTATTGTTTTCATCATTCAAAAATTTGTTAGCCAAACATTCTAAATGATACATACATTCACAATCTTTAAATGTACAAATGCTTAATGTTGTTAATCCATTCTCAACCTGAATATTTCTTCTACAAATTTCACAGATGTGTAAAGTCGAATTCCATGATTCAATTTCAATGCATTTCTTAAAATAACTTTCTTGAAATAATATAACACTTTCCTTAAATTCTTTTAACTGATTGTAATTACCGCCCATAATTGCGACTTGGTCTAAACTGCTAGTACCTATTTTAATATCTAATTGTACATCTTCAGGTATAATAACTCCATATGTATTTTTCAACCAAACATCGTAAATCGAATCACTAAATATAGCAACTTTCAACCCTAACCTCTTAAAACTATCAGAATTCAATAATAATCTACAATTGGCTATTTTGCTATGAATACTGGCACCACTACCCGTACTTTTTTTACCAGGGTTGATTCGCCTTTCAAATAGTATATGCCTTGTTTGAAATGCATGTTGCCAAGCATGTTCGAATTGTAATGCACTGATTTTACTTGGGAATCCATACACGTATAGCACCATTCTCCATGGTCTATAACCTTTCTTCTTAGTGCGAAATGCACCACCTCTTGACAATTCTCCATTATGTTGGCGAAGACGACGTACCGGATCGGGAGTTGATCCAACATAATAACATGATTTTTTAGATAATGAGTTTAAAAGATAAACTCCATAAAGTGGTGGAATTTTTTCTTTCGTTAATTCTGATTCGTTTTGTGATTGTAAGATTGATTGCGATTCCTCCAAAGCTATTTGAGATTGATATTGAAATTCTGAAGTTATTTCTGATTGGGATTTAGGTTCCATTGTACCATTGTTTTTTTCAAGTAATTAGGTAAGTGGAAAGTTTGGTGCTCTTAAGGTTAAGTTTTCAAAATCTAAAATTTAAAATCTGGCATACCTAACGCGAGAGCCGTTTGTTTATTGTTGACATCAACAGATTCAAGATTCATGTTTGATTCATGTTAAGTTTTTTTATCTATTAGCTTGACCAAGTTTTTCTAGAAGCAATAAACAAACACATATACCCAAAATATGGCACGGTCGAGTGAACTCTATAAATCTTCTCAGAGAGCAAATCAGATGAAAACCAAATATAAGTTTCCTATTTTAAATCCTCAAGAATTGGTTATGTTGTATGATACGATGGGATTTAATATCAATGAGACAATGCTGAAAAGGCCAACCATCTCATTCATGAAAACCTTAATCGAACAAATAATGGACAAATTTTTGTATATATCACCATACACTTTAAAAGAAAAGGTTTCACATCTTAATGTTGATAATAATGATGATGAAAATAGTGATGTGGATGAAAATAATTTTGAAAACGGTGAAAGTAACGCAAATGAAATAAAATACGATTTAGATTTGTCCTTAAGTATTGTTGCATCTCAAAGAATTATGTATAAATTTTTGTGTGATTGCGGTATTAATGATTTTAGCATGCGTGATGTTTTAAAACCTGAATCCACACGGTTAAGTATTATTCTAAGTGCATTGATTAATTATGCACGTTTCAGGGAAGAGAGGATGGGTGATTTAGATGAATTAATGGATAAAAATGACAAAACTTTGGAAAGCTATAAGGAATTAATTAATAATAATCATGAATTAGAAGATAACATTGAACAAATTAAAATAAACTTAAACAATCAAACTTTTACACTTGAAGAATTAAATAAAAATAACGAAGAATTAGAAAATCAATTACGAAGTTTAGAATTAACACAAAAAAAATTAGCTGATGATCATTCAAAATACAAAAGTGAGAAGACAGGATTAATGAATGAATTAGAAAATCAAAGTGCTTTGTGTATTGAAATTGAAAAAAGTTTGGAAGAAATAAGGCCTTATATCAAAGAATCTCCTGAAAGTATAAAAGAATTAATTCAAAAAATGACTGACTCGAAATCAAAAGAAACCAAAATTTTAGAAAATTTAGAACAGCAATTAAGAAATATAAATATATCAATCGATTCATTTCAATTTTTAATTCAAGAATTAAACAATTTAATAGAAATTTTGGAGGAGATGAAGACTGAAGCAAATAGGAATAAGGGATATGATGATAAGTTGAAAATTTTGAAAAGTCAAATCATTGAAGCAACAGAACATGTAAATGAGCATAGGAGAAAAATTGGACAAACGGAAAGACAGATAGAATATAATGAAGAACGAATTTCAAAATTGCAAGCACTTTATACGAAAAAGATGAAATCATTAGAAGAAAAACTTACCGCCCAAATCAGTGAATTTGGCAAAATCAAAGAACAAAAGAATTTGGATGATGTCGAATTAAGTGAGAAGGAAGCACAAATTAATGATTGGAATAATAAGATTTCATCATTTCAAAAGCAATTTGATTTCGAATGTAAAGAAGCAAATTTCGAATTCGAAAAACTCAATTCAAAGGTTGTATTATATATTAATGAACTTAAAAATAAAATTAATGGTTCTAAAGATATGCTATCTATGTAAATTATATTCTTAAAATTTGTACACTATTTGTTTAAATAAAAGAATTGCAAACAATATTCCTTTGTGTCTGAATCCCAATAATCCCAGAGCCTATCGTGTTTTGAATCAATTTTTTCATTGGGTATTTTGAAGGCTATATTATCATAAGGTTCAGCACTTATAACCAAATATTGAACTTTTGAATCTGGCTCCTCTTGGTTTTGTTCATTACTTGATAAAATTTTGTACAATGGTTTAACATCATCTTTAATATCATTTAATTTCAATAAGAATAAAAGACCTTTGTTTAAGCCTATAGGATCTCTAATTTTTTTAACTTTATATATAGGTTTCCCTATTTTTTTCCAGTATCTTTTTTCTATCAGATCTTCTTCTACTTGTTTATTATCTGTTGATTGCTTTTGCCTTTTCTCCATTTCTGCACGACGCATTAAATTAAGTTGATGCCTTCTTGCTGTTGTGTGTGTGATATATTTACTCTCTGATAAATGTGTGGTAAAGCATAGCTTACATTCTAGTACACCAAGATGATTTTTAAACACATACGGATCAGATTCAATATTAATCTTTGATTGCAAAAGATTCTTAAGTCTCTCCCTTCTATATTGATTTGTTTCTGACACACCAGCAACTCCACCGCTTCCCTTTTTAGATCCTACTCTATTCTGATAATCCATCTTCGCTTCAAATATTCCAAGTATTAACGCAAAAGTATCTTGCGTAGTGGTGGTTCACAGAAAACAACTACTTGTTACTTCCTTAAAGCTAAAGTGAAAAATGTAAATTTGAGTTCATGTAAACTCAGTATACACAAAGTAAAAAGTTAACAAAAAAAAGTAATGAAGGAAGCGAGGTTCGAACTCGCGCGGACATACGCCCAACAGATCTTAAGTCTGCCGCCTTAGACCACTCGGCCATCCCTCCATTTTTGAGTTTAAATTTTTGTGGATCTTTATGTCATTAAATTGTTGAAAAGCAAATTTTTGTTAAGAGCCCTGGACATTCCATTTTAATGAGCATTACACACTCCCCTAGAGAACGTGGTAAACAGTATGGGCCACCAGCCGGTCTTGTATGTATAGACAGAGTTAGATGGACCAAACGAACCCGTGAATTTTGCTGGGGCCTTGGGACAGTAATAGGGTTGACACCAGCAGCAACAACCGTAGCATTGATGATACATTTAGCATTCCCTGGTCAAGCCAATCAATCTGTCTCAGCTCAAAAAAAAACGATTTAGCACAAATCCCCCAAGGTGAAAATTTTTCAACACCAAACTGTACAAATAATCAATTTAATTCATCTTACCGTGATGCAGCTGCTAACGTCCTTCAGAGCATTAAACCAGACGTGAAGAAATTAAATGCAAACTTACTCAAGAATTAAAAGCCAATTAAGGTTATGACATTTATCACCAATTCGATTCAGTATTCAGAATCACCTCAAATTTTATATTCAAATTCGACAGTTTCAGCAAAATTTTTGACACTTTTGAAAACAAAATCAGGGACGACAAAGAATTAAAAAGCTTAGCGGAGATGTTCCATTTCATTCATACAAGATTTGAAATTGATTCACAGAATGCTGAAACAAAAAAGACAGAAATCATTAAACATTTGTTTACCCCAGGTGAAGCTACCATTATTAAAATTAACTTTCCAGGTATCTACTCTCAACAGCCATACTTGGCCAAGTTAAAAAAAACTCATTATTCATTTCTTCATTTGAAAATTCATCGCTTACGGAAAAATTGTGTACTTCAAGCCAAACAGATTCATACATTATAATGGAAACACAACTCCCTGATTACTTTAAATTACATCAATCCACCAAGCATACTCAAATTATGTGGACATATTAACATTTGAAACTTCGTCAAATGGAAACAAAATTAGACTGAATACTAAAGATCAATCTATGTCAATTTTTAGTTTAGTTAGATTAAGAACGCTGGACTCCCTCCATCAACAGATCAATTGATTTTTATGATGGAATAAAGAAAGCAACATTTTTCCACTTCAAAACCAAGATTTTATCTCCACTAAAATTTTGTCCAGTTTGCAGATCCACCAAACAAGCAAAAAAATTATCTCCAATTTCTTTAGGGTGTTCCAAATGTTCTCTTAGAAACCATCGATTTGTTACATGTTAGAGCGTTGAAAATCCAGTTAAAATTGCAGCTTTTCATTCAGTTCCAACAAAAGCACAAAGAAAATTTATTGCTGAACTAAATCCAAGAAGGAACTATCCTTGTTGGATGAAAGCTTTTATGGGTTCATCACATTTGGTATCATTAACACCAGCAATAAGTCCCCAAAGAAGCACTGGATCTCCTAAAAAGGGAAGACCAGACTCCAATATAGAACCTGGAATTTAGCAACAGACAATTTCAAATGCAACTAAAAAACCCCTTTTTGTTCCACTAACACAAACTCCGCCCGAAATCAATAAAAGGTCAAAAATTGAAGAACCTCCGTTTAATGGAAAAAAGAACATAATGGATAATGGAATGGATTTACTTACACCAACTTTAGACTTACACGGAGTTGCAACAGAAGCTTTATCACAGTTTAATAATATTGAGAAAAACGTTAATATGTTTAATAATTTGAAACTAGCTCAAATGGCTCCCCGAGTAGAAGCCATATATTAGGTATTAGATACACATTAAAAAAAAAGCAATCTGTTGTAATATAAGAACTCTGTTAGCAGTGTCCATAATGAGTAGATAAATCGGTGATTAAAATAAACTATAAAATACTAAATAAATTGTAAAAAGTAAGAAGACAAAGTAGTCTT